>JANHFL010004221.1:67593-78306 GCA_032468155.1 Oxyrhabdium leporinum
TCTCTCTCTCTCTCTCTCTCTCTCTCTCTCTCTCTCTCTCTCTCTCTCTCTCTCTCTCTCTCTCTCCAAACCTTTACTGGAATCCTTACTGTTTAGCCTACCAATTAGCAATGCTACTGAATTAACCTAGAGCCTTTTCTATTTTATTTGTAAGAAACTATAACATTTTAAAGGAGAGAAATTTGGAGTGTTGAGAGAACAGGAATGAAAGCCTAAAGTAAGGTTTTTGTCCCAGCTGTTTCTGAGGAAAAGTTATTCTGATGTAAGATGAAGAGAAAATTACTTAAATGCATGTACATCCAGAACAGACCATATCCTATGTACATCCATTTTGAAACTTGAGGGTAAAAATCTAAGGAGGAAATATAAAAACAGATGGTTCACTAGATATTATTGAAGAAAAAAAAGCCTTTTGAGCAAAGTAAATCAAGACTATCTATGAGAAGTGGAGGGGAACCTTGAAGTCTGAGAACATTCTTTATCTATATTTTGATTAATTTTTCTTTTTAGTATATTTCTTCTGTCTAGCTGAGATTGCATTGGAACTTTATTTTTTTCTCCCATGGCAATAAATTCAATTTTCCCTTCTTGCCCCAAATATATATATTCTCACGAAATCCTGAACATTTAGCTCATGAATTTTCCAAATCCAACTGACTATATTTGTCTAGAAAAGATTTAATACTTGCATGGTGGCTTAGTATTAATATCTATGCCAGATAAAGTAAGATCACTTAGAATATAAGAACATGAAGGGATCTCCAATGGGAAATTCAGAAGCAGCTCCCATGTGGTTTGGTCAGAAATTAAAGATACACTTTCTATTATGTATCGGAAGTATCTTTTGTTTTCTTCAGTTTATTTGTTCACTATCTGTTGAGCTGCAAATTCAATATAGTTTTTTTATCGAGTCTTGTGTTGACAATTAGTATATCTTAATTATAGAAAAATTAAACAAAATAAAAGATCTTCAGTCTAGAGCCCTATAGAAAAACATAGGACTTTTTGCATACCATCTTCTCACAAGTCTTTCAAATATAATTCCATATGTTGGCCTATTCTCTTGGTGTTTCATTTTGGAATATGGCAGTACCCAATGAAGTCAAGTTAAGGGCATAAATTCTGGTCAAGACAGACAAAATTGGGTCAGGCAAATACATTTAGTCCAGATGTAGATATTAATTGAAACATAAAATGTGATATTATGCACTTCTAATTAGCCATGAGGTTGGTACTCTCTCAGACCAAGTTAACTCTAGGAAAACATTGTCTCAGCAAAGAACTTAACAACGTTATAAGTGTTAACTCACAACCTGGTGTCAGAGCTGGGGTCAAGATCCTCCCCACTACAAGTTCTAGATGACCTCTGTGCCTTAACAGAGCCTTACACTAAACATTGTAAGGTTTCACATTCAGGATTCAAAATGCATATTGTTATGTATGTTATAGAGATGTCTTCTTAATTGAATGAGTAAATATTGTAAGCTGAAGCATTCTGATAAGGAATAAGAATAGTCCTAAAATCAGACTAAAAATAAGCTGCTAAACAATCCAGGAGTCTACAAAGAAGGTTCTCTTGAACTTATACTATGAAACTGTAGAGATATGAAACAGAAGATGAGAAACGTCACTGAGGTTTTCTGGAAAATTCCAAACTTGCCAAATATTTTTTGTTCTTTCTTAAGGAGATTATTGGTAAAATGGCTTAGAAGAAGCAGAAAGAGACATGGTTTTCTGTTCCACATGTAGCTAAGGAAATAATACTGCAGCTTTGAATGAAACAGGACTATTTGGAAGATGCTTTTCTCTGATGGTGTGATCTGGAGACCAGGATCTGTTGAGCCTTTTTTCACAATGCTCATCCTGTATAATTGTAAATGCAGCCAAGCATTTCAAAGCCCTCACAGGAACAGTCTTTGAATGCAACAAAAAGTAAGCACCTGCAATTCTCACCCTTAGGCAAGAGGGAAAGGCATAATTCCTTTCTATAACAGTCTGTCAAGTCCATAGACGTATTGATTGGATAGTTATGAGAAACATTCATTTTTTCCCAATTTTTTTCTCTCCTGTGAATTGACCCTGGAATCATCTTTGAGAACTACATGAATTAAAGTTTTAGAGATCATTGGCTTATGCAGAGTGTGGCTGTAAAATTGCTAATCTGCATTGCAATAATTAAAATAAGCATAGGTATTCATAAATATCAGCAGCAGGCAGAATATTGGCAATAAAGCTTGAATCTAATGGAGTGTTTCTCAATCTAGGCAACTTTAAAATGGATGGATTTCACTCCCAGAATTCATCAGCCAGTATGGCTGGCTGGGGCATTCTGGCAGTTGGTCCACCCATCTTAAATTAGCCAAGGTTGAGAAACACCGGTCTAACATAATGTGTTTTAAAACCTGTAAATTTATTGGAAGAGGAGAAGGGTAATGTATTAATCAAGATAATCAAAGTAACGTGAAGTGCTAGTATCATTTTATACTACTTTGGTAAGACCACATTTAGAATACTGTGTCCAGTTTTGGTGACCAGGATATAAAAAAGATGTTGAGGCTCTAGAAAGAGTGCAGACAAGAGCAAGAAAGATGATTAGGGGACTGGAGGCTAAAACAGTTGCAGGAATATGCCTAGTGTAATGAAGAAAAAAACTAGGGGTGACATGATAGGCGTCTTCCAATATCTATGAGGCTGCTGCAAAGAAGAAGGGAGGAAGTATTTTCCCAAGCACCAAAAAGCAGGACAAAAAGCAATGGATGGAAACTAACCAACGAGAGAACCAACCTAGAACTAAGGACAACTTTCCTAACAGTTAAAACAATTAATCAGTGGAACTGCTTGCCTTCAGAAGTTCTGGGTGCTCCATCAGTGGAGGTTTTTAAGAAGAGATTGGATAGCCATTCGTCCAAAATGGTATAGGGCCTGCTATTTGAGCAGGGGTTGGACTGGAAGACCCCAAGGTCCTTTCCAACTCTGTTATTCTGTGATTCTAAATTTCACAGCATCTTGTTAACATATTTATTGCTGAACAATTATCTGCATTTTCTCAATAGTAAAATGGAACAAGTAGGTTCTTAATGTGAGAATAACTCGCCACTTCAAAATTTCATGCATGCAAAGGGAATTTTGCACTTTAATCAGACTAAAATACCCAAACATACATGTTTCTTCTGTATGACATTGGAGAAGATAATATTAGAGAGGGATAAGAATCCTGCATTCAGTCTTGAGCAGGATGAAGAAAAAAATAAAATGTGCATGAAACAGAAAACACCTTCAGAACAGGATACTTTTGATCTCTTATATACTATAAATGCCCTGAAGCACACATTTTCTGTTGGTACCTATAAGGATGTGCTATTCTATTCTGGATCTTATATAAATGTGCTGTTTCCATCCTGAAAGTGGCAAAAAACAATGGATTCTCAACTATTATGAAATGGATTTCAGCATCATGTTAGAGGGGGATCCCTCACCCCAAAAAGGCATATCCAGGATCAAATGTATCTGTAAAATGTCACTGAAATGCAACTGCCAGCAGATAATACATGCTGCTGACATCTATTATTTTTCTGGAGCAATTTGCAAAAAAAAAGTACTGATTTGCAAAAATTATGTCATGACAGTATACACTGATAAATGATGTGTATGTATGGGAAAACTGTTAAGAGGAAAGCTATATTCAGGATGGTTATAGAATTACTTTGCATAAATTACGAAGTTAAATACAAAGATAAAAACACTTTTGCACTATAGACAAAAATGGATACATCGATGAACCACATGTGATCAATATATCTATAATTACTGTATGTCCTTGATATGAAACAGAGTTTCAGTGACCCTCCAAAACTTAAATATTGTTTATTAAAGCACAATATTTTTTTTGCTTTTCAGAACAAGGCAATTTGTCATATTTGGCAGAAGAACTTAATTTTTTGGGGGAAAAAAACTTCCATTAAGGTGTGGCCCTTAAATAAATTTCTGTTTCACTGAAGCCATTGATAGAGATTTATCATAACTTGCAACCAGATATAGAGTGCATAACACTTTTACAATGGATGATTTTAGCAGGCTCAGTTTGGAGTTCATTACAAAGAGAGAAAAGATGAGATGTTACCTTTTAGAAATTATATATCTTCCTTACCTTTCTTTCTACAGGATACGGCAAGTGATTCCCACTTGACAAGAAATAGAAAGAGCAATGACCTGGAAGTCAAGAAAGGAATATAAATAATGACTGGGAAGAAAATTGCATTTCAGTGTACTTGTTGCATGTTGATAAATTCAGTGGTTGCATATGACAAGCTGGCAGATTACTTACACTGTGATTCCAATAAACTCTTAGTTTAAGAACTCAGGACTGGGAAAGAAAATGTATTGTAAAACTCCTAAAAGAGGATGGTTCCATCAGTATTTTCATTGACAGTAATCACTTGTTGATCTTATAGGAGAGCCTGACAATTTTGTAATGACTTTCTTGAAGTGAGGAGGGGAAGTTAGCAAAAAAATCAAGGTGCTACACTCATGACACTTTCTCTCAAGTTATTTTGGAACCCTACTGCTGCTATTGGCCAAGTGACATCAAGCAGTCATTAACCCAGAAACAGTTAGATGAAATCAAAATGAAATTCTACCAGGCTGCATGTTGCTTCTGTCTGAACAATTCTTTGCTAAGTAATAGATTAAGTTTACCTTGGATTTTCTAAGACAAGGAAGTACCATGTTTTCCATGTTAAGTTCTGCATGTTGGCCTTGTTGAATGGGATAGAGTGTATCTGGTTGGGCTGATATAGAAAGTGAGCTTGTTGGAAAAAACACATCCAGAAAAAAAATCATATGTATATGTTTCTATCCCCGCACCTAATAACGTAATTTCTTTTCTCCTGTTCATTTTGTCTCACTTCAGATTTTTAGTTTTATCTCACTTTTAGAATATTGGCAGAAAAACTAGAATTTCCCCCCACCCAAAAAAAAGTTTTAAGGAAAAAAAATCTTTTGGACACCTTGAAATACCATATATCCATACCCAATTTCTTATATTTAGAACATTCCAAACTTTTACCCTGTCTGCCTGTTTGCCAGAATTGGGATATGGCATGTAGCTCCCAAGTTGCAGCCTTAAAACTTTCCTTGTGATCAGACTGCTGCACTCCGGTTACAAAAGCCATTATTACCTTTTAGAGAGAAATAATAATTTAAAAAAATATTATTAAGGAAGGTGGCATTCTTAACAACTTACTGGATTTCTTCCAGGTTCTCCTGGCTTTCTATCAAGGAAGTTCAGAATATCAAAATAATTCTGATGTTCTCCTTGAAAATGGTGGCTATATGGACAAGATCATATCTTGGAAACTGATAGGATTTCATCTGACATTTTAGTTTAACTTGGACTTTGCAGATAAGCTGTTCATGATTTATTTCACAGTTAGCTGCTGGCTGTGTCTTTGCTGTTATAATTGAGCTCTTCCACTTCTTTCTATCAATAATATAATCAGTTTGATTTCTATATACTTCCTCTGATGATTTCATGCATATGGGTTTTATTTTGGCTGTTTAAACATTGTATTAGCAATGAAATGATCATTGGATCAGCAAAAATTGATAACTCATCCTGTTTTATTTTAATTCCCTAGCCCATGACATTTATTTACATTTTTTTCAATATTTTCAGGTTTGGTATTTTGGTGTTCAACAACACATACTGGTTGCATATTCCTTTGATTTCAAATTGAATT
This sequence comes from Oxyrhabdium leporinum, assembly GCA_032468155.1. Taxonomy (NCBI): domain Eukaryota; kingdom Metazoa; phylum Chordata; class Lepidosauria; order Squamata; family Cyclocoridae; genus Oxyrhabdium; species Oxyrhabdium leporinum. Next base: position 73,332 of record JANHFL010004221.1, read on the forward strand.
TAACCATAATACTTAATCAACCTCTTTTCTGTAACAGTGATTGGAACATAAATTTAGATAATTGCCATATTAAAGGATTCTTAAAAATCTGATATTATTCAATTGTTGACTGCTTTGTAGCCAAATACTGTGTTTGTTTGGTTTTGGACCATAAATAAATTTTGATTGACAATTATTGCTGTATTTTCTTTATCCATTAAATCAACACTGTTTCCTCTTTGTTTTTCATGTCCTGAGTAATAAATAAAGTGATCAGATGAAACGTATGATTGGACTGAGTGTCCAATTCCAATCCATTTTAATTCACCGATGCCTAAAATGTCAACATACAGTCAATTAATTTTATCTTTGATTATGTTCAGCGTTCCTATGCTAGTATTTCTATGGAACATTCTGTGTTCTATGATAATTCTGTCTTTGCCACTTTGGATTTTCCTTTCCTGCATGACAATATCAGCAACTAGTTGTCTGAAAGGCTAATTACTGGAATAACATTTTGGGTGAAAAATAACTATGGCCATCTGGTTAAATTAGGGTTCAGATTAGGATTCCTTAGATCCATTCTTAAATTAAATATGAGGGACAGCCTAAAGGAGATTTTCTTTTTAATTTTTAGCAACCATATTTAGTTGATGCAAAGGTGAGAATTGTATGTTTCAGGCATTCTGGTGAGAAAGAAATTTAGGATTCAGCTAATATTTATAACAATATTAATGTTCACAATGGAGAGATATCAGGACTATAGTTCGGTTTTCTGAAGGACCGTGTGATGTGATGGACAGCGTAAGGTTTTTTTTTTAATGGATAGTGATGGTCTCTAATTGTTGCAATGGCCAGATTTATATAAATAGGTAATAGTGTTAGGAAAAAGTGCTTCTGGTATGTGTACAAAATTAATTGGAACTTGACATTTTTGACATCTGTAATTAAAAGTTTGTAGAGATTTTCAGTCATCCAGGTCATGGCTGTCCCAAAGATGCTTTTTCAGGAGGTAACTGGACTTTCTTGTTTTTTCTTTTGAAGACATTTCACTTCTTATCCAAGAAGTTTCTTCAGTTCTGACAGGATAATGGGGAATGGAAGGATTTATATTCCTTGCAGACAGCTGGTAATTTGCATCCTTTTAGAGGATCGCTGAAGCACATAGAGGTCTATCTGTGTCCTCAGGGTTCACCTGAGTAGTGCTCCTGGTTCCTGTAGTCTGCATTTTTTCCTCTGGAAATCCATTCCTACTTCCACACCATTCAAAGGGTGTTCATCCAAAATTAGATGTTCATTCCAAATCCTTCCATTCCCGACTATACTGTCAGAGCTGAAGAAGCTTGCTGGATAAGAAGTGAAAAAACAAGAAAGTCCAGTTGCCCCCTGGAAAAGCACCTTTGGAATGATCTGTAGCTAAAATTCTGTAGAATATTAGCTTCCCATAATTTTTTATAATGTGAATGGTATTTTTGGTCAGGTGGGGGGAAATGCTACTGATGTGAGTGTGAAATTAGAGTTAGGATTCTGGAGTTAGGATAAGATTTCTAGGGTGAATGGCATTCCTAGATCATGTTAGAGTGAATATTGTGTGTTTGACTGATGTTTATATCAGAAAAAAACGCCTTGCAATTGAGTTGATTGATTAATTATGTGTCATCAAGTCCTTGTCAACTCTTAGTAATCAGATTGATAGATTTTCTTCATGCTAATGCTACTATTCAGACAGAGTGTTTGGTTAAGCTAAGGTAAACATTTTTACCATCTTTAGGGTAAAATTAGGATCATGTTTGTGCTCTACTGATTTCTATTTTGAAATCTGAAAAAGCACCAGTGTCAGCTTTTATTTGTAGTTCTGATCTTAGTTTTTCATTTAGCACATAGTATAAGAATTGGGTTTATATTAAGTAATGGTTTATGTGTCCCTTTAAGGGAGAAGGAAGACTTGGGTTTAGGCCTCCCTGATTTATATGCTTAAAAACATTTTTAAGTGATCTTTAATGGTCACTGCAATCTTAGGTTTATATTATAACTTGAACTGAATAAGCTGTAGGAAAAATAAAAATGCCAGTTCTGTCATAATGTTTGACTAATCTACTCCATCACCTCAGTTTTGGAGTCTTTCTGATAACTTAGGTAGGTTTCATGAAACAATTGGAAAGCATAAAACTTTCTCTAAATTTCTTTTTAACTTACAGCTCTTTGTGTCCCAAGCTCTGTCAGCAAAGAAATTAACCTCCCATTCTTTATTCTTCTTCTTTGAGTGAATTATATCAAAATGGACCTGCAGCCAGCTGAGTCAGCATTTTTTGCCTCTGAGGAATTTCAGAGGTATGTTAACTGCTGATTTTTCTGAAAATTCAGAGATCCAAAAACACAGCCTAATCTTGAAGTGCTTGTAACTTTAAAACTTCATGATCCAAAACAATTGCAAACTTCACCAGATGCTTTTCAAATGTCTGTTGCTTCACAGTTTTTCTACTTAGATAAGAATCTCAGAGTCACAGTCACAGTGTCCTTCATGAGAAAAGAATAAATCATCTCAAATTGGCCAGTAACAGACAAGCAAAAGATTTGATGGAATGCTGGAAGGGAATAAAGATAAAAGAGAAATTGATGAATGTACACAGTCTATTAGATAGAATTAATTTGCATAATTTTCTGTTTCCTATAATGCTTAATTAGATCGTTGTTTAGTGCATTACGTATATAATACAGATATGGTAAATTAGTTCTTTTCCCCAATTCTGTGCTTGGCTTTATAATATTAATTTAATGGTAACAGAGCTATAATCTCTGGGTTTTTAAACAATCTACATCTTGCAAAGTTTATGCAATAACATGTAAGTTAGTATCTTTTTTCTGTACAAAAGTAACAGATCAATAATATTAAATGAAACTCTAGATCTGACAGATTTAGGAATTAATACACTATAAACTAATATAAGATTATTTATTGCATTTTGTTTTGTTTTGTTTAATACTGAAATTTACAGATTTATAGGACTACAAAAAATTTCCCTTTGGCTTAAATATGTGCAATTTTGAAAATCCTATTTTATTGAATTTTTATAGAATAAAAGTATGTGTTGTATTATTTGGGTACAGTAGAATTTATAAAATGCTGTCTATAAATTATTAACACTGGTAATTTAAGTAACTTAACCTTTAAAAATGAAGTTTTAATATTAACAGTAATTTCTAAAGTGATAGTGTTGACAAGCATAAGATTCCGTAAATTTTTACATTTAGAGCTAAGTGTGACCTTATTGACATTTTGTTGTTTAGTTAATTTAGAGTTTTGCAAAAAAGAAATGAGAAGAAATATGCAATCAGTATTAATTGCAATTTAAGATATTGATAGTACAGGCATAAAATTACTGGGGTTTTTTTCATACAAAATTGAATATAACATTAGAAAAAAAAAGAGAAACTGATGCAGATTACATTAAAAGTATTTATTGTACAATAAAATTGTCAGCTTCTTATTTAAGAACTGAAGTCTTCATTATTTATGTATAACTTTTCACACACACACACACACACACATCGTCTTCATAATTGGCAAAAGAAAGATCCTATTTGTTGGAAACATTCAGAAGAGGCCTTCATCCTGCAGTGGATAGAAAATTAACAAATTAAAAAGAAATTAATTAATTTCCTAACTTTCCCCTTTTTGTACATTTGATTATTTACCATGTTGTCAAAATTTAAGTCTCCTTAAAAGCCATATTGCTAGTGATTATATTTGTCATTCTAAATCAGGGCTGTCAAACTCCTGGCTTGCGGGCTGGATGCGTCACATGCTGGCCACACCCACATCCAGTTTAGCAAAGGGGAAAAAAGTCCCGATACATCACGTGATGCTGCTGTGACGCCGTGAGTTTGACACCCTTATTCTGCATGATAGATTGTATGTATGAGAGTCATTCTTGCTTAAATTTGATTAAAGCTGTGTTGTGTTTATACAAGAGGGCTACTAGTCTTGACAGTCGCCAGGATTGAAACTGACTTGCATACGTATATATACTTATTTTTTCTCTTGTCTTCAAGTTTAAATCCTCAATCACATTCTGTCAAAATTCTATCTTTCTTCCAGGATTGAGAAAAATTTATTCTTATTACTGTAAGCATATTTCTCACTAAATTATAATGTTTCTTATTATTTTTTCTAAAATTATATCTAGTAAGAAGAGTTGTGATTTCATTTCAAATTTTAATTTCATACCCACCACATGCGATAAAATATGTTTTCTGTTTTCTGGCATTTCCAATATTTATTACTTAATTATTTGTCTATTTTAGATATTATCGATGGAGTTGTATATCACCTATAGGATATTTTGCACCAATTTAACTTTAAATTATAACTTAGTGAAAAAATTATAAATTAATCCATAATTATTTCCATTGTTGTGCTCTATCTGCTTCTTTAATATTTTGCATCCATTTTATTATACAATTTTTTGTTTGTTCTATATCTGCATCATATCTAAGTAAAAGATTTTATATGGGTCTTAATAGATGTTGGTTTTGTAAGAGCATTTCAAATTTTGTCTTTATTCTTAATCCATCCTTCTTTCTTGAAATTCAGTTTTATCCTTCCAGCAGTTTGTAAGTGTATCAACCATGATATCTTCTGGCCTTCAATGAATAGTTCTTGCTGTGTTTTTAATCTATTCATAGAGCCCGAATGAATCACTTCTACATACATTATTACATTTTTCTTGCAGTAATTGCTTTCAACATGAAAAGTATTTTTTTATAAAGTTTTTTTATTTTTAAATCTTTATACAAGCATATCATTGTGTGAACAGTATGGTATCTGGGCATTTTACTTTCAATACAAATAAGTTGTTATTCATCATATTTATATCATTTAACCAAATTATATAATTCTAATACTATTACATATATTTATAACAAATTATCATCCATCATTCTTTAGTTCCACCAAAGGTCAAATTATACAATACTTCCATATGTCATTTTTATG
>JANHFL010004221.1:92811-111798 GCA_032468155.1 Oxyrhabdium leporinum
TTCTACTGCATTTATTCTCTGCATCAGAGAAACAAAATTAACTTCTACAGCATCTATTCTGCGAACAATAAACATGTGTTTTTTCAGGTACAAGATCATATTTTATAATGAATGAACCTGTTAAAAATTCTACACAATGTTCCCAGGGTGAATTTCTCCTATGCTGCAATAAGGACGAGGAAACTAGCTTCATGCTTAATGCATTTGAATACTTCACATTTTGTCAGTATTAGCAAAAAAGGATCATTTTTCTGGTTATGCATGCTACAGTTCAATAACTTTTGCAAATAGTTTACACCAGGATCTGTTGCCAGATTGATAATGATATCGCCAAACGGGAAATATATTAACTGTTGAAATTTGCAATGAGTGAACTGTAATTCATGTTAAAATAAGCATCACATTTCTCCATTTTACTTGTAGCACTTGGGCAAAGGAAAGAAGATGACTTAACACATCCATCTTCCAATGACTAATAGGCCATATATATATTCTCCATTCATTTGTGCTAAGGTAGAGAGATCTCTTGCTTTTTGTGTATGTATATTTTTGCACTCTGATCCAGTCTTTTTCCACACACAAGGAATAATTAGGTCATCCAAGGAAATGGGATAAGGAAAAAATTAAAAGATCGAAAGCAGAAATGCAGCTCTTTTTAAATAGAAACTATGTATTATCATCCAAATCGCTCTACAGAGGATGCTATTTCTTCTGTTGTCTGATCTGAGCTTGGCACATTAGAGGAAAAAAAACATTCATGTATCAATCTGTTTGTCAACTTCAGTTCAGCAATTAATACAATCATTCCTCAGCATCTAGTAGACAAACTGGGCCTTTTAGGCTTTAATGCTTCTTTGCACAACTGGATTTTTTATTTTCTTATTGATAGGCCCCAGTATGTGCGAGTTGGGATTAATATTTCTAATACCATTTTCTTGAGCAGAGCTTCTCCTCAGGATGTGTCCTACATTTGTTGTTGTTCACCCTGTTGACTCATGACTGTTGTGCTAGGTTTGCCACCAACCATATTGTGAAGTATGCAGATGATACAAGAGTAATGACCTTATTCAAGATGACAATGAGGGTGCTTACTGCAAGAAGGTAGAGGGTTTGGTGTATAACAAAAATGACCTCATTTTAAAAGTAGCAAAAATGAAAGAGATCATTGTCAATTTCAGAAAAGGCAGACACAGCCACACACCTGTGATTTACCTATGGAGGTGGTTAGCAGCATCAAGTTTCTGGGTGTGCAATTAATGAATAGGCTGGCTTGGTCACTCAATGGTGAGACATTGGTGAAGCAGGTACAGCAGTGCCTGCATTTTGTGCGTCGCATTAGAAAAGTTCATCTTCCTTCCCCTGTCCTTACCACTTTCAATACAGGGACAACTGAGGGCATCTTGTCATATTGCATTACTGTCTGGTTTTGAAGCATTACTGCTTCAGACAGGAAGTGTTGCAGAGAGTGGTGAGGAAGGCAGAAAAGATTATTGGTAATTCACTTCCTTCTATCTAGGACATAGCATATAAGCTCAATAGCAAGGTCTGCAGGATTGTCTGAGATACTACACATCCTCTTTATGACTTGTTTTCCTTCTTACCTTCTGGGAAGCAGCTTCATGGTATTCGAAGCAAAACATCTAGATTCAGTTACAGTTTTGTTCCAAATAACATCAACCTTGTGAACTCCAAGTTTCCTCTTTTTGCTATATGTGGCACATGTATATATGTTTTATGTATGGATATGGATAGGTATATACTTTCTTTTGAGAACAGGTAACAAAATTTTTATTTTTAATGTGGGCCAGCATGCTCACAGTAAAAAATGGCAATAAGGGTTATCTTATCTTATGTGCATACAGGTAGTCCTTGACTTACAACAGTTCATTTAGCGACCATTCGAAGTTATGAAGCTGTAAAAAGTGGCTTATGACTGTTTTTCATACTTAGAACTGTTGCAGCATCCCTGTGGTCACATGATCAAGATTCAGATGCTTGGCAGCTGGTTCATATTTATGATGGTTGCAATGTCCTGAGGTCATGTGATCAGCTTTTGCGAGCTTCTGACAAGCAAAGTCAACGGGGAAGCCAGATTCACTTAACAACCATGTTACTAACTTAACAATTGCAGTCATTCACTTAATAACTGTGGCAAGAAAGGTCGTACAATGGGACAAAACGTACTTAACAAATGTTTAACTTAGCAACCTAAATTTTTGGCTCAATTGTGATCATAATTTAATGGCTTCCTGTATATGGAGCAAATGCAAAGTAAAAGCTTAAGTGGACCTAGTGGTGGTAGAAGAAGGTAGCCCTATGACTCCTAAGGTTGGAGAGTAGCTCCAACCAGAAGACCATCAGCGCCTCTATCCAAAAAAGTGCAGTGCTGGGAACAGCAAAGATCCTGTGCAAAACCCTCAAACTCACAGACTTCTAGTACAGAACCAGAGATGGAGGAAAACACAGACCACTTCTAGGGAAAGGATTTTTTTTTAATGTAGGTAGGAGTGTAGGCAGAATGAAAATGACCTCCATATATTATAACAACCTGGTCATATTTTTGTATTAACATTTTTATTGAGTTATAAAGTAATGTAAAATACAAAGTACAAAGTAAATGGGAAAGCAGTGGGGAGGAAAAGGGGAAGGAGAGCCGAAGAAAGGCAAGAAAAAGAAAAGAAAAAGTATTGACTTCCGACTCTCTCTGTTACAGTAAAATAAGGCATTAACATCAGATCACAACTTTTTGCCTTTTCATAATAATATAAACAAGCCATTTCTATAAAGATCAGTCCAATCAGTAAAACCCAAAGTCAGAGTTTCATTCTTCTCCACATCAAGCACGAAGTTTAGAAGTGGTCTCCATGTGGAAACAAAAGTACTTATGTTCTTTTCTTTTATGAAAGTGGTCAATTTTGCCAACTTCTGCAGCCATTCATCCATAGTAGGAATTGAAATGTCCTTCCATTTTTGTGCATACAATAGTCTTGCTGCTGTCAACATATATAATAACAAAGTTCCATTTTTTCCCCTAGTTCTTTTTCCATTAAACCCCCCAAAAAAAGTTCTGGCTTCATTTTTATCTTCATTTTCAAGATTTTTTGTATTAAAATATAAATCATACTCCAAAATGTTTTTGCTTTACCACATGTCCACCATAGATAATAAAAGGTTCTTTCTTTATTTTTACACTTCCAACATTCATTTGACATAACTTTATACAACTTATATAATTTATCTGGTGTTAAATACCAACAATACATCATCACCTTATAATTTTTTTCTTTTAGATTATAATTTAATGTGAATTTTAACCCTTTGTCTACATACTTCCCATTGTTCAAGCATCACATTGTATCCAAAGTTCCTCGTCCACTGAATCATACAATGGTTACATGTTTCATTGAGCATCCTGATCATTTTTGGCAAATAGAAAATTACCACTTGAGTAAGCCAAGGCTTTTGTATCTGTATCTCTAATATGACACTGGGGACAACAACATATTTGGCAATGCAGAATTTGTGTGCCCAGGGACTCACAGAATGAATGTATTCCTTAAAGAATAGTTGATATCTTATAAGGTTTATGAAATTTGGTGCATTTAAAAGAATCAGTCCATGGCATCCATGACTTAAAATCCCCAATCAAGACAATTCCTTCATTTTATCCCAATAAAAATAATCCCAGGAGTTAGGCTAAGAGCACCATACTCTCAAAATCACTGACAGAACATGAATCTCTGACCAAATTCACCGTCTTATAACTATATCATATTAGATACCTATATGATATCTGTCTCAGAATCCATTGTGTCTATTTTCTGGCTACTGATTTAAATATCAGAGGAGACCACCAGTATTCTTTCTTATTATATTTTTTTTTTTAAAGTAAAAGTATGAATCAGGCTAATATAATTGTTCAGAAGAAGCACTGAAGGATCATGTTGTTCGAGTTCTATTTATTTCTTTATTAAGGCCCACTAATGCCCTAAGCATAGCCGAAGAGTGATGAATCTTGATGGAAGTGAAACTTCCACTCCATGAGATAGAAACAAATGTGATACCTAATGACACCTTCAAAAAATTTTAGTCACTAAACATGACAAAGATGATATCCTTAAAAATTATGCCAATTAAAATTGAACATGGCAGATAAGGACAATTTTAAAAAATAACTGGCTAAAATCAAGTGTGGCAGTGAAACAATTTTGAGCATGGCAATTAGAGGGGAAAAATCTCTGTTGTTTCCTCCTTCCCTTGGTGTCCTAACACATGTATAGTTTGCTTGCTAGTTAAGCCAGGCCTGGTTACAAATAATGTGAAGAATAGTTGAATTGGGAAAGACTTTTAGGGATTAATCCTGTGATCCTAGTTTTCATCTGAAGATGGCTTTTGGTGCTTGGCCTCCCCTGTTATGTAATCTTTTCACATGAGATGTTTTCAAAAAAAAGGATTACAAGCTTGTGCAAGGAAATCAAAATTCAACTTTATGATGATGCAGCTTGTCTTCTGACAGTTCCAGTAGCAGAAGTACCTAAAAGACTCAGAGGAGAACAAACATAAATGAAGCAACACAATACTTTTCTTCCATTCTATAGAAGAATTATGATACTTCATAAAATAACTTTGAATTGGTGCTTCACTCACAATCTTCAAATCAAAAGGGTCCTTTGAAGCTTGGCACAGTGATGATTTATAAGAAACCAGAGGTGGGATGGTAACATGCAATGTTAGGGTCACTGCATGTTTGTTGTTACTAAAATGCTCTTTTCATCACTGTGTGGATTTTGGATTTAAACAGTAACTTTTCTACAGCATCTCCTCCAAGAGTTTGTAGGCATTACTAGAAAGTGAGTTTGTGGGCAGAAAGTTCTCTAAAGAGAAGTTCCCTAACAGCTCTTCCTGAAGAAAAATAACATTGATTCTGTTAACCCTGAGAATGATTTTATTTGAAAAATGTTGAGATTTGTATATATAAGAATGTTTTTTGTAAGAATACGTCTTTTAGCTAAGCATAGCCCAAGGCATTTATCAATTTCCATTTTCTTGCACTTCTCTAACCGTTCTCTCTTTTATTTGCTCTCCCTTGGCTAATTTTTCATTCATTTCAAACAGAGAAAAATATTACAAGCTGTACCTAAGTTAAATAATACAAGATGGAGAAGAGTGGTGAAAAAATGAGGGTTTTTTTTTCTTTTACATGGCTTGAGTGGTTGCTAATTCAATAAGCCAAAATGGTTTTCCTCCCTTTACCCCCCCCTTCCTTTTTCATTGTGATATTTTTTTTATTTTTTCCCCATTTGACTTTCTTGATCATTTTATAAATTACAATTGTCATATTCAGCATTTTTTTTACTTTTCTTCACCTTAACAATATGAAATACATTCTCATCTACGAATGGATTAATTATTTCAAACATTTTTTCTCTGTTTTTCACTCTAAATCCCTGTAGAGTAGTTTATACATTTCCAAAGTGACACAGACACTCTTCCTCAGGTCTTTTGAGATCTTTTGATATCTAAGTGGCATAACACAAAGGAAAAGAAACAAGAAAGGAAACCACAGCTCCAGACTTTGTTATGGCTCTTACCTAACAAGAATAACAAAATGCAGTACAATACTACAAAAACAGAAGAAGAAAAAAAGCATGGAAGTCCAGAAACAACAATCATTTAAAACATGAATACCATACAAGGGATTTTTCACCAGCACTAATTCTGGGGCTGATGAGAGTTAAATTTTAAAAGATCATTTAAATAGGGTCAGGATGAGGCTTGTTTGAATCTCAGAAGATAGGAGATGGAATGGTGTTCCAGAGGTATCATGACAGGGAAGGATAGATCATCATTACTGAAAGCAAACTTTCAAGAAATAGAAGGTTAAATTAGTATTCATTTCAAGAGACCTGTCAACGAAAATTTGCCTGAGGTCAAATTCAGTGCATATTACAGGGACATGGAAAGGAAAGCCAAAAGATTTATAAGAAATATGTCAACATTTTTCAAGTACTCAGTGATAGCAATGGGTGTGAAAGGCACTGGGGCAATAACCACAATTTCCTTGAAAGAAGAATAGCAGTTTTGTGGTTGAATACTTATTAAAACCAGTTAGAAGCACCTCAAAAAAATCTGCTCAGCCATTTCAGAAATAACACAAGCAGGATTAAAACGTTTAGGAGGAAATGCCATTTTAAAAAAATTCCCAGTGTGCAGGAAAAACAGCAAGGTCACACCATGAGCCAAAACTGAAGATGTAGTTTATAACTGCCATCCAATAATGGGAGATATTTTTTCCACTTCCTTATAAAGAAGGAATGGGAATGAATTAAATTACATAATGCAAAGCAGAATTCATTTGATGTTTCCTAAGAAGTAGTTCCCAAAGCAATTATGAAGAAACTTAACACAAAATATTTATATGTAACCCATTGGGTATCATTTCACCTTTAAAACTTTTGAAGAGTAAGACAGGAAAAGAAAAGAAAAACTGTATCACCTTTCCATCAAAGGAGAATGTATTGAGTAAAAAATAGGAGGAAGTACTACATACCCACTGTGCCAAACATGGATTGTAAATCTAAGATACAAATAAATATTTGTATGTTAAATTGGAAAGTAATATATTTTACTTAGCAATAGCACTTAGACTTCTATACCATTTCATAGTGCTTTACAGTCCTCTCTAAGCAAGTTTTATTGTATTTCATGTATAAATACATGCATGTATGTATGTTAAGGTGGGCTCCATTTTAGTCAAGATAATGAGGTTCTATCTCTAAAATTCTGTCCACATTTCATATAGGAAGATAACTTGTATTTCTAATAAAACTCTGTAAAATTAAAATGTCTTCTTGTTTGCTGTTAGATGATTGTTTTCATTCTTGACCATAGCAAGACTATAGATCATCCTGTTACATGTTTTGCCACAAAGAAATCATAGAATCAGCTGACAAAGATGCTCATTTTTTACCCTGAAACTTACTGAAAATTGTTATATTCACTACAGATTATTGATGCCCTCAAAATATATAAAGAGACAAAGGTGCTGTCATTTTTCCATCTGTTATAACAGATGCCTGCATAATGGAGCCCTATTAATAGGGCAGAAATGAGATCTGCATAAGACTACAATTTATTGGAAATTTATACAGGTGAACACAGGCAACAGGTGACAAGTGTTTCAAGTGTGAGCTGTATTTAAATGTTCTTTAAATGGTTCCCTGATAGGCTATTGGATAAGACTCCTAATTTTATTGTCTCATTCCACCATTATGAAACTTTTTTTTTGCAGCAAATTTAGGCAGTCGGACTGACATTGGCAAAAAGCCAATGATTTACTTGACAATCTGAATTTTGCCAAGTTGGGTCAGAGGCATTTCTGCTCTTTTTGCAGGCCCACTCAAACCCCAGGAAAAGAAGGAAGGGGGAAGTGGGGATGCTGCTGAAGCAGCAGGAGAAGCATTTGCTCTCTTTGCTTTTGTTAAACAATAAAAAGCTCTGGAATAATCAAATAAATTTGATTATATGCTGTTTGCTACCAAATTTGAGTAATGCTACTTCAGGCGTTTCTTTTGGGATTCCTCCTAGGCTTTTGCAAAGGTGTGCCTTCAAGACACTGTTCTTCATCTTGTGGACAGCATCTACAGGGCAAAGTCCCTATATCTTGTACCTTAGGGTTCCCCTGCAGTGCACAAAAATATTTTTCTTCCTGACTTTATTAGGAACATTGTAAGGATAAAAAAGGGGTCCCTTACACTTTTAGAAATAGATTGTTCTAGGCAGCAGCATCTTATGAAGCTGGAGAGTGGCTGAAGTTCAAGACCTCCTTATCCATCCCATATGCAGAGAACAAAGAAACTGGAAGAATGCATTTATATGCTGTCACATTAATGAATCACCTATTCATTTTAACATCTTGCAGTGTAAATATCAAAAAGGACTTTCAAGATTCTTCTGGTGTGGAGTATTTTCTTTGATGAAGCAGGTGTCATTAATCTCAAGTGTTGCAGCAAGTGGTAATCGCCTCCTGCCATCCCATGTGCCTGCTGGCTGTGTGGGTGGATGCCTGCTGTCTTGTTTATCTATTTGGAAGATAGTCCCACAGAACAGTGCTTTTAAAATAATACCTCTCTTCTAGCTAGTTGTTTACTTTGAGGTGAATCTTCTTAATGTTGCAAATTGCTTCTGGCATCTGCTCTGAATCAAACTACCTGTCTTTCCAGTCCCCCCCCCCTTTCTTTCTTATAAACAGCCCTATATCCAGCCCTGTCAGAATCAAACCACTTTATTTCCAGTGATCAAGAAGTGACCCATCCCAGTACTATTTATACTGACAGTACTTGGAGACTACTTTATTCTTCTGAGGCAAGGGCCTTCCTTTAGCTTTCATTCCAGAGCAGCTGATGTGGTATTCCTCATGAGCTCTGGCTGTCACATCATTTCAATCTCTTTCTTTGAAATATTTGAAGCCCAATTTTGCTTCATGGATGTCGCATAATTGTTTAAATGAGAGAAACAAGGGCTGTACATTGCAGAGTTAGAACTGCTGAACATTTTAAAGACTTTTGGAGGTTGGAAGCAGTTTAACATAATTTAAGTTTAAGGTAATTTAGATATGTAGTAAGAAATATAATTCTATAGGGTTTTGACACATAATGCTTTCCAGGGAACACTAATTTTGGGGAAAAGTAGAAGGAAAGAAAGTAGAGGGAAAGAAAAGAGGATGATCAACAGTAAAGTGAATGGACTTTATTAATTACAGTGGCAATGAATGCATTGTTGGAAGAGCTGAAGAATCAGGTTAGGGATACATTATCATGGAGAAAATCTATCTACATAGCCAACAATGACTTGATGGCATGTAATCAATCAACCAATCCTCTATATAGATGAGGAAAGAGGTAGGTTGAGTTGTGAAATTGATACATTTCTTCAAGATGTTGATTATTGAAATTAATACCCCCCTTCAAAAAAAGGAAAGAAAGAAAGAAAATGGGATCCTGTACGCTACATAGGAATTCTAGGTGTTCAAAAAGCTATAAAAATGGATACTGGGGCTGCTCTATGTGTACATGGCTGAAGGTTTTCCTAGAATCTGTCTGCAAGATAACCAAGAGTATCTTTTTCTTTGGCAATATTGCTTTACCTGCCTGTAGAATTATACATATGTTCAAGGGGAATAAAAAGAAAAATCCAGTCTCATGGTATAGCATTGCTTCCAGTTTGAGCACCTAATATGTGGCTGGGAGTTTAGCAGTATGTGAGTTTAATATTATTATTGTTGGTTGCAGAATCTGCCAGATATTTACACTGGATTTGGCATTTTATTCCACCTATTGGATCCTTCCCAGGGATCTGAGATAGAAGTTATTGTTTGATGTTGATAAAAATCTCCAGAGGATGTAAGCTCTTCCATGTAAAGTTGCCTTTTACAATTGACTGATGCTGATTTTGTCACTTGATGGCATTCAAGAGGTGCTTCATGTGTTTTGGGATTTCACCCAAGGCACAGAATTTTTTCAATTCTTTATGTTCTAGTCTGGAATCCTCCCGTATCATCACATCAATTATCCAAACTTTCTCCTTTTGAACCACAGTTACATCTGTTATTTTCCAAGACTTTTCAACTATATTTTCTCACCAATTTTTCATTACTGGCACTTTTTATTTTTTTAAAGATGCTGCAGTGAATCATTTTGGCGACTATGTTGTCATTGTTAATCAGTCTGTATAATCTTTTGCATGAGTTGATTATATTGTTGTTGTTGTTATTTTTATGGTTCATTGCACAATCAGCCAGATATTTAGACTGGATTTGGAATTTTTATTCACTTACTGGGTCCTTACACGACCCTGGGATAAGTAGATGTTACTTAATGCTATTAAATGTATTGTCACAAGATGTAAGTTCCAAATGAAAATCTTCTTTGCAATTAACTGATGGTAATTTTGTCAATGCCAATGGTGTTCATTTGGTTTTCCAGATATTTTTGGATTGCAGTCAAGGCACCTAACGTGATTGGTACTATTTTTGCTTTATTTTGCCATCATCGTTCTACTTCCAGGGATGTGGTAGCTCAGTGGCTTAATAACATTGGAGATGTCTCTGCTCCAGCAGTTCAAATGCTAGCACAAAGTGCTAGGATGAGTTCCCATCACTCGCCTTAGCATCTGTCTATCTAACAATTCAAAAGCATATTCTCTGCAGGTAGATTAATAGATATCACTTCAATGGGAAGGAAGAGGGCCTTGGATACTGCTGCAGGAAGAGCAGCTCATCTTTCTTTCTGAAAAGAGGTGAGTGCAACACCAGCTTGCCCTTTGTGGTGCATCTTGGGAAACACAGGAGTGTTTCTACAACAGAGTTGGTAACTTCTCAGCCAAACTATTATTCTGCAATAGCATTGTAGTATCCTGGATAATGTAACAATGCCATACACAAATAATAAATAAGAAGTCTACTTCTATTTGTAGGTTTTTGTATTTTATGATTTTCCACAATTCTTTCTCTTCTATTGTCTCCAACTACTGCCATGTGATATAATTATAGTTTTTAGACTATACTTTTACCACTGTTTGAAATCACAGGAGAGGTTATTCTGGTTGAAAACTTATAAGTTTAATTGACCTGTCCCCTCTTCTGTAGACTGACCCATGCTATTATAAAATCCATTCTAGGAGATGAGAAATTCCCATTGACAGGCATCATTCATAAAATCCATAAAAAAATTGCCATTCCCAAATTGTATTTTTTGTCTCCAGTGATAGCTCAACCATTATTATATATCACTTTGTGCTAATGAAATGGCTCTTTAAATATGAACAATTGAGATTTCACCTGTCTAAACTCTATGATTCCTTTCTCTATAGGAACACTATCACTTCTATATTTTTAAAAAACAAGATTAAGACATATCAGTTTGATAAATTATTAAATAAACATAATTAAATTAATAAATTTAATAATTAATAAATTATTTAATATTAAATAAATGTTATAGCTAATTTTTAATTTTAATTTTTAATACTTAATTTAATTAATTTTCAACACTAGTCATAAGAGGGAGCAAAAGATCAACTTTTTTATTTTTACATTTATATACCGCCCCATTCCGAAGACTCGGGGTGGTTTACAGCTTATAAGCAATACCCTTCTAAGTATTATTTCAACATTAACATTAAACAGAAGAGAGAGCAAAAAACCCCACAAGTTTTAAAACAGAAGGAAGGGAAGAATTAATGAAAAGTAATATTTTATGATTGTATGCAAAAGGAGTTCTGACAAATTAATACTAATATCTTGATACATTTAGTGTGAAGCAAAGAACAGTATTTTTAAAGACTTTTAACATAATTACACCTTGCTTTTTTTTCTACATACCAAGAGGGACAAGAATTTTTGTCTACTCAGTTCCTGTACTTGACTTCATTCTTTTGTCCATCAGTTAAAAACCATCATATTGTGAATTCCACATGGAAGCTAACATTGAGCAAGGAATAGGAGGAGATAGGACCTCATTACATTTTCATGTAGATTTCAGTTAAATTTAGATGAGCTGGACCTTGTTCTTCTGCCCCAAAGTTGTGCCTATTTCAAAACTGATTAACCATCAGCACTACCCTTTCAGGTCACTATTCTTCACCATTCCAAACTTAATGGACCTCTATACCTTTGTAGTGCAAATTAAAGATTGCTTCCTCCTTGGAGCATCTCCTCCTGCATAGTATCCACCAAAGCAACTATTAAAAGCTCCAGAATGCTGATGTTAATGAAAGAAACAAGAAAGGAAATCAATATCATTACAGCATTCCATACAGCATACCACATAGCAATCTGATAGAAGAAAATGATCTATTTTCCAAGATGCCCAAACAACAAATTTATTTGGCTGGGTCAAATATGTTTATTTCTGGGGTTTTCTTAATTTTATTCATAGACTTAGGTTGACCAGTGTCTCAAGAGTGCACTTTTAATTAAGTTGGCAGGGGATGGAGATGGGATGGAGGAAAATAACTTGTCTTGGATTTGACATCAGAAATCTATACAGTGATATTAAGGTCAATGAAAATTGCCATATGTTTCCAGAATTGTCCTATAGAATATAGCTATGAAATACAGTTGCTTTTCGAACAGAGCCAACAAAAAATATTATTGGCTAAAAGCAAACTAGGTATTTGACTGATAACATACTAGGATTTAAAATAGTCATATAGATTATAGATTTTAGAACATGATTTGGAAGAAGAAATAACTCAAGTGCACTTGGCTTGCTTTCTTGAGAGGATTTACATGCTGCCCCAAAAACAGTTGATGATAACATGATCGTCATTCATTTATTTTTTTCCACCTCCAATTTGCCATGAAATAATTTTGATTTGTATACATATCAGAGCCAGTGACTATTTTTCACTATCTAGTCAAGTTATTGCTTCAAAGTGGTGTGTTATTTTACTATATCTTGAATAATTCACTTCCCCTAAAAATGTTTAATAAAGTCAGTCTTGGAGGCAAGATTTTTGGGCAGTTTTCTTGGCAACATTTTTGGAAATTGTTTGCTATTGCCTCCTTCCTAGGGCCAAGAGACGGTGCAGAGCACAAAGTCACCCAGCTAGCTTCATGACTAAGGTAGGACTAGAAGTAATACATTATTTATTAAAAAAAATACTTTCCCACCCCTATGGATAATCTGTGTCTTCCTCAATCTTTGGTCCTCTTCAATTCTTGGGTCCTCTACCTCACAGTATCTTAATTATTCCTAGCACTGTTCTCTACCGGACAGAGAGCTCTGATATTCTTCCTGGGCTCTGTTGGAGCCACTCTTCCAGCTTAGGAGTCACAGCCCTGAGAGCTCATACCATCACTGGGACCACTTTGGCCTTTACTTTCCACATCCCTTCTTGTTCTTTCTTCAGGCCCTGGTACATCTCCAGCTACTCATAATGTTTCTTCCTTGCTGTCGCTTGGAACCACTACATCTATCACCACTGCTATCTTCTTGTCCATGTCTACTACCACAATATGTGCTTGATTGACCTTCTGGATATGGAACTCCCACAGGATCTTACCTCTGTTATTGTCCATGACCTTCTATGAAATTTCCCTTTTGGACTTGGAAGGATCTTGCCCATGTATTGTACAGATTTTCCTGCATACAGTAGCTGGATACTTGGTTGTGCTGTTCTGTGTATGCTACTCCTCCCTGCATTTTACACCCTGCCACTATGTGTTGGATTGTCTCTGAGGCATCTTTCCATAGCCTGCACCTCAGACCATGAAAAATCAAAGTATTATGGGGAAGCAGTATTATGCAACATGCAAGAAAGAAGCAAACCAAGGAAAGTGAGCCCAAGGGAAAGAAAAAAAGATATATAGCTCATATAATTTACATGAGCATCATTCACTCTCTCTCTCTCTCCATACTTTTCTATACTTGAAAACCATCGTTGCTTCCATGACTGCTTTTCCATTGCCTTTTATTCTTGAAATTTCTCACTTCTCTATTTCTAAAGATGTCATCAACTCCATCTCTTTCTTAGTCTTCCCTTCCTTTCCTCTAACAAAAAATGCTCCAGGTTCAATTCTTCAGCTTGGTTGTAGTAGTCTTTAGTTGCTGTTTTAATCTGATATATTTAATCTGAGTCTTAAATATAAGCCCTTTTCATAGTCTTAAGGAGGGTCACTCATAGATGAAGACCTCCTTCTTTATCAGCTAAGAATTATAGTTGCAAAGAACAGTCAAAGAGCAGTGCATTGGGATCTTTGGGGGTGCAGGGGGCAATATAGGAGCCTAGGATTGCAGTATTCACCCAACAAAGACATGTGTAAACACACTTTTCTATATTACCTTGTGGAAAAGAAAACAGGGAGCTATGTGTTCTCCATAATATGGCTAACTTTCCATCCTAAATTAATAGTAATCATCATCGGTCAATTGCAAAACACAGCTTTACTTGGAAGAGTTACATCTTGTGCTGATATCTTAACACCATCAAACAACAATATCTCCCTATCCCAGGTCCTTGGGAAGGACTCAGTAGTGGATAAAAATGCCAAAAATCCAGTCTAAACATCTGGCTGGAAAAACATAATAATGGAAAATATTACATGGCAAGTACATAAAAATAACTAGCAGGTAAAGTAGATAACAAGGGTTGGCAATGGCTAGAGTGGAGAGTTGAAGAAACAGACAGGGGGCCAATTCTGGCTGCACAAGACCAAGCCTTAAAAACAAATGCATATAAAGCCAGAACTGAGACGTCAGCAATAGATAGCTGCCTCTACAAAGAAGCTGAAGAAATAATGAACCACCTACTTAGTTGTTGCAAGAAGATAGCCCAGACTGACTACAAACAATGCCATGATAAAGTAGCAACAACAGTACAATGGAAGATCGGCAAGAAATACCACTTGCCTACAAGCAAGAACTGGTGGGACCGCAACATAAACAAATAATAAAAATGAAGTTTATTAAAGTGGTCTGGAACTTTAGAATTTAAACAGACAAGTGCCTGCCACATAACATTTCAGACTTAAAAACTGTCAATAAGAAAAACAAACAAATCTGGATAGTGAACATGACAATACCTGGAGACAGCAGAATTGAAAAGAACGATTCAAAGAAAATCACAAAATACAAAGTCCTGCAAATAGAAGAAGGACAATTGTGGGCAAAGCAAGCAAAGCTAGTCCAATAGCAATAGGTTCCTTGGGTGCAACTTGAAAACATGTAGAGCACCATTTGAACACCATTGGCATTGACAAAATCATCATCAATTCCAAAAGGCAGTTTTTCTTGGAACAGCATATGCTCTGCAACAATACTTTTAATATGATTGAACTCATAAGATGGACAAAAATTCCCAAATCCAATTCTGGTTGACAATACAAACAACCATATAATAGTATCAGTTGATATAAGCTTTACTTTTCTAATTCTTGGCCTCATTTAAATCCATTGCTTGTGGTGAAAGAAAACATAATTCTGGTAGGATAATCTCCTGTTTAGAAAGATCCATCAGAAATCACAACATACAGTGTTAGTGAGTAATATAGTATCCAATGCATTTATAAATCACATAGAAAATATAAAGATTTTTTTGAACTTGGAACATTCCTGTATTATTTGATTGTCCTACATTCATAACTTCTGGCTTGCTCTTCCCTCTATGATTTGCTTTTTAATCCTGATTCATTCTTTGATCCTGTTTCTTGGCTCCTATTTTGGCCTTTTTTTTTTAGTACTGTAGCTCTGGGAATGGGTTTTTCCCATAGGCTCTACAAGAAATAGCTTCTCTCCTGGAAGAAAGTAATTTCATTGAATATAGTAAAGTGTTCATCTAAATTCTGAAATGCTCCTTGATATATGACTCCCAAACCATCTGAAATGTTAAGGGCAAACTTGTTTTAAAATGGGTGGAGGAAATGAATTCAGAAGGGATATTTAAGAATAGGGGATATATGAAAATTTATCAAATTCTATAGTTAAGTGAGTAGGACACCATGCAACAACTGGACTTTGTCTACTTTAGAGACATACATATTTAGAAAACATTACTAATTAGTCCAATCTTAAATCACCTTTAAAATATGAATTTTAATATTCAGAAATGAATTAAAATATGAACTCTGTTAAACATTTAAAATATGTATTGCCAATACAGTATAATATATATCGTAAATATCTACCCAAGGAATTTATCTTGGTAAGGAGCATTATTTTGCAGTCCCATGATGCAGCTCAATTTTGGGGCCTTGGATTTCCAGGTTTTATGAAGTAAAATTGTAATATAGTCAAGCAATTGTGATTAATAAAACCCCAGCTTACTGTATTAACCAGATCTTAGTCACATATAGGTTTGCGATCTTATAATGTAAATCAGAGAAAGAGAACTGCATTAGTCTGTGGTGGTAAAACATCAGCAATCTGTTGGCATGAAATGTTAGGCCTATTTATAACATTTGTTATTTGGTAAAGATTCCTGATTTTGTGGAATATTTTATAATTAAGTCTATCCCTTGGAAATTAGTATATTTCAAAGACATGTTATAATACCAGATATACCTTGAATACTGGCACAATGTAGACAATGTATTCATTTGAAGTATGCTTTTGAGCTGAGTCATCCAATCATTTAATTGATTTGATGTGTCAGACTGAATGGTAAATTGAATGGGATACGTGATGGACATTTGTGCATGTGGACTCATACACTTCGATCAAACTGATACTTCTAACTAAATCAGGATGATGGTTCAAATTGATGTTTTGAGTCAGATTAACTCTGACAATCACAATTTCAAATCAGGTCCTGGCTGATTCATATAACTATCACAAAATGATCCAGGGCTCTGTAAGGGGAAACATTTCTGTAACTGAGTTGCCTGTTCATTTTAATTAGTCTTTGCGGACTATAGGTGAAGAAGATTGAGACAGGAACTGAAGCAAGTGTATGAGAGTGTTTCTCAGAATCTAACTCACTCAGCTTTTCAAGTGGTCCATTCCCTGTTTCTCAAAGGTAAAGGTGATAAGGAACATTGACTTTTTAAGTAAGGGAGTATTCAGTGGTCATTATACTTGTGCAAACCCAGAATAACTTCAGTTGCCACAAAATCAATAACAATCTTAACCACTGCAAATAGAAATATCATAAAAAGATGGTGTTGTTTCCTCAGATAATTGCTAGTGAAAGAACAATTCAGTGAGCTGAAAATAGAAAATGCTTTTCTATAGTAAAAACAGGTGCAAATGGCCATTGGTGTAGCTACCAGAGACCTCTTGGAAATTAGTTTGAGTAGTGACTTTAGAAAAGTAGCTTTGCCCAAGGGTTGGAGGTCAAAGTAGGCAAGATAGTTGTTGAAATATCATGATCAAAGTCCTGCCCCTTTTTACATGCATTGACATTGCACACATATACAAGGAAACAGGGTTTCAATTCAATACCACACCACCACTGTGACTTGAAACTCTCCTTCCCTGCAGAAACTAGTCAGTGGATTCATTTCCATTGTGAGTGAATTTTAATCATTTTTCTAATACATAACTAGGAACTCTGTTTTCTTTTCTTCCCTATCCAGTTACCCCTTCCTTCTTTTTCAGTGCTGATTCTTACTCCTGATTTTTCTTCTTTCCTGCTGGACAAGGGAAGAAAATGTGTGTCTGCCTCTATATGTGTGATTTTGTATGTAAGTGATAATGATTGGTATATGTAAAGGAAAGTTCATTGTTATAAATGGGATGCCTTATTATATAAACAATTAATTTTAATCTACAGTTAGTAATTCAATTAATATTAATCCATTGTTTGTTTTTGTCCTAGTCCTGCTTTCTCAATGGTTGGGAGAAGAATGCATCTTCTAGAACATATATGAATACACAGACAGAGAGAGAGAGACACACAGACATAGACACACCAACACATACACACACACACACACACACATTCATAGACCTGTACACATATACAAGTATGTTATAAATACATGCTTTCATTGAGTAGTCAATAAAGCTGAACTAGACAGCTGCATTTGGTTGAAGTTTTATTTTTGAGTGTACACACGCACACACATTTCCTATGGGATTGTTATGGAGAACATTTTTAAATTCTGGGTCATATTCCTTAAATAAAGTAATACGCAGTCACAAATTTAACCTGCAGCAAAACACTGATTTAATTCTTAAGCAACCAGGGATTGTGATGTCCAGATACTCCAGTGTTTCCCTTCTTAATAGTCAATCAGCATTCCATTTAGCCATGTTTAATTTTAATACTTTTGAATTAATTCTTTCTTCAAAAGGTATGTTAGAGTTTATGTTAGAATTTGTGCACGTTTATGTTAGAGTTTGCAGCAATCCAACCAGCACAGAAGTAAATAATTCAGCAGGATTCATTTATAGAAGAAACTTGTTTATATACAATAATCTAAAACATGATGCATGTATACAATACCCATGCAGCTGTTGCAATGTGATACAAGTACAAGTACAAGAAGCAGAAGCAATCAGAACCACAAGAACTACCAGAGCTCAGAATTCACAGCAGCTCTATATTTATACAGACCAGTTACCCTAAGCCACACCCAGTCTCCGAGCTTTCTGACATGACTCACAACAGGTGCTGTTTCTTAGTTACCAAACAGTTCCCATTGCCTGACTTGTTGTTATAGCTATCCCAACTCATAATTTCTTATATATTGACAATGTATACAAATCTCAATAAGAGACAGATAATAGACTATCAATTCTAACAGCCTACTTCTAAAAAAACATATGTGACCATTTACTTTGTGAATGAAATCAACTAGAATGTTTGTTATTTGAACATTTGTCTATTCAGTTTCATTAGTTCATGGATACAAGGAAAACTAAGAAAATTAGTTGCAATTAGAAAATCAACAAGAAGGGTTATTGCCAAAACAGGAGTTTCATTCTTCTTTTGATAGTTTTGTAAACATATTACATTATTAGTCCTGTATCAGGACTCAGGCCATTCTAAACAATGTATGAAGGAAGGCCATTCTCCAGCTGTGCACATTCATAAGGTCCCATATCTTTTATCTGAAAAGTCATATGCAATGACAACTAGTTTGGTGTAATGGTTAAAGCACCGGGCTAGAAACTGAGACACTGTGAATTCTAGTGCCAACGTAGACCCAAAGCCGGCTGGGTGACCTTGGGTCAACCACTGTCATCCAGCCTTAGGAGGGAGGCAATGGCAAACCCATTTTTAAAAGCATTGTCAAGAAAACTGCAGGCACTAGTCCACGGAGTTGCCAGCAGTAAGAACAACAATAATTGATTTTGTTCTGTCCTTGCTACACATTACTCTGTGTGCAGCTTGACATGCAGCTAAAGCCACCTATCCCCTAATAAAACAGACCATGTGTGTAGATCTGAATAGCAATAGCAATAGCACTTATATACTGCTTTATAGTGCTTTACAGCCCTCTCTAAGTGGTTTACAGAGTCAGCATATTGCCCCCAACAATCT
>JANHFL010004223.1:1286-18914 GCA_032468155.1 Oxyrhabdium leporinum
ACCGCTAGATTGAATCAGCAGAAGTGGCCTGCAGTTCAACACTCTAACCACTGCGCCACCTAGGCTCTTAAAATATCTTAAAACTATTAAAGAATTAATCTTCCCAGAGAAGCAAGCAAGTCTATTTCTGGGTCGGGGCGATTTTGTTTAGTGGAAAGGAAAAATGTTCTATTCATTTTAAAAGTGATAAAATGAAACAAAATAGAGAAGGAGGACTGTCTGTGTGTGCTTTCTAATTTGAGTACCAGTCACTGTGCTGTGTTAAAACTAAAACTAAAGCACACACATATAACCACCCTCCTAAAATGACCCTAAGGAATGAGGGAATTTCCTGAAGCAAGCTACCAAATAGATGAAGTAAAACTCTGGTATCAGTAACAGTTCAGTCACAGTCAATTTCAGTCAGTTTTGGTCTTCTCTCTCCGGTAGCAGAAACTAAAATGGTTATTCAGGACCTAAGACAGGTCCTTAAATAACTGTTGCTTTCTGCAGTACCCATTTCTCAATTCACCCAGCGTAAACCAATAGTAGCAGGAATGTTCCTGCTTTTACACTGGGGGAAAAGTGTGCGTAGGGGAGAGACATAAACCATAAAACAGGCTAGTCGCAGGTCTCAGGACTTGATAGAAAGCTGTTTGAAACAACCAAAGAAACATTTCAAACTCAAAATATTTTCCAAATCGCATTATGGATGAACTGCACTATTATAGTTTCAAATGTTTTGGTGTGTTGCTTCTATATTGTTACAAAGTTTATTGGAAAATTATATATCTTGGAGGTAGAAAGAGCATGTCAGGTGCAAAGAACTGATGCCAGTGCTTTGCAGAAATATATGGATACTAAGGAGGCATTAGCCGACATTCTGCTTATTTTATTTTGTTTTTCAGAGATCACACAAGACTGCCAGATATACACAGTAAGGCCACCTGTTAACATCATCACCAACAGGAACAGAAAATTGTACTATTTAGACACAGTAAACTTTAATTATTTTCTACCTGCTGTAATCCATAGAAAATCACAATTAAAAGAGTTACAGTACTAATTTTGGAACAGCATGCAATTTACCCTCCTGCGATTTGGAAATAATTAAATAGAGAAAATCACTAGAGGAACATGAACCATTTCAAAATAAATAGTTAAGCTACAATGAAAAAAAAACCCTAAATCGAACAATTATGATATATTCTTGCATTATGCTGGCCCCCAAACTGTGTGATATCCTAACCATATGATCAATTTGTTGTGTAAAATATCTCTCCTGCTGATCACACAGATGAATAATTTCCTCTTCATATGGTTTTTATAATGGAAAGCCTACAACAAAATCTCCACACAAATCTCTTCTGATATGGACATCTTTTTTATGACGCTGTCAGTCTAAATACCAGTTTATGTAAGGACAAGTTTTCTTTATCAAGTATAAGGACAATACAATAAGAAATTAACAACAGATTGAGGTCATTTCACCTTTATATTTTATATGTAGTACTGGTTAGGGAATGGAGAAGACATAGGCAATGTTCCAAGGGAAGGAAACTAGAACATCTGATACCATTATTGTTCACTCTGATGTTTTTTCTATTTTCACAAAAAAGTATATCAGATACAGAATTTGCTTTAAATGGCAGATTTATTGATTAGACTCAACTGTTTCCCTCCTGTCTTTTTCCACCATAAGAAAAGGACTAGCTGGCAGAATTTTCTGAAAAGCACACATTTTAAGCATGCAAAAATCTTTCAGGTCTACATATAATTCTATTCAAGGAAAGAAAGTTAAGATTTAAGCCAATCTTTCACAACCTGGTGCCTTCCAGATACACCTCGCTACAATTCTCATGCCAACCAGAGCTAACTAGAGCATATAACATTGGAAAAGGCTGATTTGAGGCAATTATGGAATAATTTCCTGAAAGAATTCAAAACTTTGTTTAGTAGTTTGCGCTGTTAAATGTTATATACCTGAGACTGTATTGTTGTTTTAAACTAAGGAAAGGTGATGATGATAATGATGATAAATTATGATAACATTAAGCTGCAAAGATCAAGAAATGTTAAACATTTTGTAAACATTTTGCTAAGAGGTTGGGGGCGGGAAGGAAGAAAGGAAGGAGGAGAGAAGAAGAGAAGAAGGGACACAATATGTGTCTGAAAAAAGACATAGTGGTTAAGGTGGTGGAGTTGAAATCGAAAAGTCTAGATTCTGACACTATTTGTGAAGTGAACCCTAAGTTGCCATCTCATGGCCTACCTCAACAGAAAGGTTTAATGCTATGTGGAAATTAGAAAAGTATAAGTAAGACAATTCAGTATCTTCTTACAGTGTATCTGCTAGACCTTCACAGAATTAACAGAGTCATTTGCAAATTAATAGTGAGTATGTGGTGCATGGATAAATCCATCACCCTGGGACATCATTTGAGGCAAAAATATGTTTTACTTCTGATCAGTACAAAGAGAGAAAACCATAAAGTAATGAGACACATTTCTAACAAAACATTATTTCTATTCAGCAAAAGTCCTTTGCACTGATGAAGACTTTAGGGATTAATATTAAGACATGAACAGCATGAAATGTTAAGCCTGCTTTGCAATGGTCAACTTGTCACCCACCACAATACATCTTCTGACAATTTGATTATGATTCTTTGCATTGTTTGCCTATCAGATGAAAATTGCACATGACAGCTTTCATAATAGTAGGTGTTCCAGGTCTCACTCCTTTTCACACACTCATATTGTTTACAACAATAATGGAATTTACCTAAATTTTCACTTTTTGGAGTTTAAAGTAATTTTTATTCTAGTTAAAATAACTTTTGGGGGTTTTTGGGGAGGGATCTTCCAACATTTTATTTTTTTATAAGAAAGGACTCCTTTAATTATGCATCTTTTGTATTTTGTATAGCCCAGGGCTGTCAAACTTGCAGCCCGGATGTGTCACGCTCTGGCCATGCCCATGCCTGGTTTAGCGAAGGGGAAAAAAGTTGCAATATGTCATGTGATGCCGCCTTGATGCCGTGGGTTTGACATCCCTGGTATAGCCTATGACCTATATGACATCACTTATTAGTTGTTCGCTGTCTAATAGATGGATTTTATTAAAACTGCTCATTAGAAAAATGACTAGCATGTCTACATGGAAAAAATAAGGACCGAGATTTCCATTTTATTCCCAACTGCAACCATGATGCTCACACACTGGCTTTAGAGAGCTCAGAGAAGTGAGATGGTACGATGGAAATCAAGATTTTATGACATTTTGCCTTTTTTATAGCAACTAATTTATGTTTTTTTCAGAATTTCAAAACATTCTGAACTGCTCTCATCCATGTAGACAGAAAACTCTGAGGATACCAAAATGATGAGCAATGTGCAATGATGGAATCACACAAAGGTACACTTAGTTAGAATTATGACTCAGACACATAAATGAAGCATTTGCATATTTATGTCATACAATGATAGCAATAGCAATCACACTAACTGGGTCAACAGTTGCTTTACCTCTTTTCTTCACTGCATTCCTAGTCCCTTCTCATTGATCAGGCAACATCAGTAGGCTTGACTTGAGCCAGTCTTTGTTACCAAGCCTTGAAAGTGGATTCTTTAAAGGGCAGCTTTATATTCCAGCACCTCCTTTTGTCCTGTTCTTTTACTCAGAGGACTAAGAATGCAAAACGGGCAACTGGGATTAATTGTTCCCACAACCAGGCTTTCTGGGTCAAGTTAATTTTATTCTGCGCATGCCTAGGTCTGTTCTGAAGTAGATGCAATCTTTTTGAGTTACTTCACAAAGTCAATTAACCAATTTTTGTTGATCTCATAGTGCATTAATTATACCATTGACCCAATTAAGCATGATGTAAGAACAGGTCAGAGAGATTTTTTTTTTCTTTTAAAGTCATATAGAGGGTTGTACTGAATCTAAATCAACTTTATTTAGAGATAAACTGCATTTTTTGAAATATCAAATTGTGGTACTTTTCTGGCTGAATACTGCATATTATTGTATATTCCTTCTCTCTCTCTCTCTCTGTCAGATTGTGCTAGCATGATCAAGAAATGAAAATAGATCAATGCTATGTGAATAAAACATAGTGGATTAAATAAGTAGGAAACATAGTCAATGTTTTGTGTGTGTGTGTGTGTATGTGCATGCGTGCACACCTAAAATAGCTTCCCCAACTTGGTGAACATCAGTTTGACCAACAAATAGCAATTCTGAAAATTTTAATCCTAAAATATGTGGAGGGAGCCAGATTGGAGAAGGTTGTTGCTCAGCTGATGGGGAAAAAATGTTGTTTTAATTGATTTTGAAATTTCCTACCAACTGAATAATTATTCATGAATTCTCCAGGTGAAAGTAAAACACTGCTCATTTATGTAATGTCAGATTTGTTGCATCCCAACAGTATGATCTAGGTCTTTGACCTTAGCAGATTGACCTTAACAGATTGCACATTCGTGTATATGTATGCAAGTACATAGTTTCCCTCAGTGATCCTTACACTATACAAAACCATCCTTTATGCTTTCTACAAATTATAATGACTTTTTTTCTAATACACAATAAATTTCAGGGCTTTGGTAATGTATTTTACCTAACCAATCCAAATTTCAAGTAAATTCCACTAGGGATGTGTAAACTTGCACAGAGACGTTTTAGCTAACTCTATAAAAATTCTTATAGCTTATTTTTGAAAACCTTACTTACAAATCCCTAGTTTAAGCAAACTCCTCTGTCTTCTTTTTTTTAAAGATAGTAAATAATTTCTGTTGCCTAATAAAAGCATTGTGGGATTATAGATATTCACATTTTTCTTATGAACTTTTTTCCTTGCCAATTTCACATAACCAGGTAAGATTTGTTCCTTATTAGATGATGTGTTGTGCTCCACTGCAATATTCCAAGAAATGGAAAATCTCACCTTTTACTGTTTGATGTGACTTGTGTTGATGTGAGTTCTCAGGACACTGAAGCAACATGTTTTTCCACATCAAGGAAAAGCATTGACACAATTGTCTTCGATAAACGTTTTGCTTCAGTTCCAGTTGTCAATTAGAGGCTTCCATCAGCTCCACTGTTTTCTGATATCACAGGCTTCTGGTCCCTGACTAGCAGGAATGGAAAAGGATCCCGCACACTGAATGGGACAACTCACCACAGCCAACTCACCACAGCCAACTAGGTGCAACCAACTAGGTGCAGCTAACTCGCCATGGGACAACTCGCCATGGCCAACTCACCACAGGTCAACTTGCTGCAGGACAATTCAACAATTCAGCTTAAGTATTTAAAATAATTAAAAACTTATTTTAATTTTTGCCATTCACATTTCATTTTGTCCGTCCCTTTGCATCCTTTCTTTAATGATTCTATTCCACCTTTTCTTTGATATTAGTGTAACTTATTGTTGTCCCATGGCAAGCTGGCCCTGTCGAGTTATCCTAGATCCTGCCACACACAGCAATAGCACTTAGACTTACATATCACTTTTGCAGTGCTTTACAGCCGTCTCTAAGCAGTTTACAGAGCGCATATTGCCCCCAACAGTCTAGGTCTTCATTTTACCCACCTCGGAAGGATGGAAGGCTGAGTCAACTTTGAGCCTGGTGAGATTTGAACTGCCAAACTACAGGCAGCTGGCAGTCAGCAGAAGTAGCTTGCAGTACTTTATTCTAACAACTGTGCCATCTTATCAGATGTGCAATTAATAGATAGATTCTTGTTCTAATTGTTCTAACTGGTTCTAACGTCCTATTTTAAAGTACTATAGTGAATACATGCAGCCATTTATTATGCTTCATTGTCTCTTTCATTGAAACCCATGCCCCCATGAAGATATGTATAGTTATACTACACATGGCTGATTTCCATTATGCATCAGGAAAGCAGCTCTATAGCAGATTGCAGGGTAACCCTTTGATCTGTGTTAATTCTAAACTTTTCATTTTGTAGACCTGACAATGAAGCAGGAACAAAATTGAAAGCACAACGTTTCAAGCCAGTCCACATCAAATTTAAGTTTGGATTTCACTCAAAATTACCGTAAAGTTCACATTGCAGTTTTATCACATCACTGTACTAGTTTAATAGTACACCATGTACTTTGGAGTTGTTTCTTCCACTTAATTCAGATAAATGATGGGACTGATTCATTTCAGTCATCTTAGTGTGTATTTAATAAATGAGTCAAAAATTTCACTAATGTTATTAAATGATGCCGTATTCTGGATCGTTCTCTGTGTACATGCTTGCTCAGTTAGGCAATTATTGCATCCCTTAACTGTCCTCTGCCTTGTTTACTTTCTGACATTGAAAGTCAATTAGTTTCTGGCATGGTATGAAATGCCATAAAGGCAATAAATATTGCAGGTGGTAGTTTAGGTAGTATTGTGCACAGCATGAAATGCAGTAAACATAAAAATTTACCAGGCGCAAAACTTGCACAGAAGGTCTAAATGAAACTGACCAAATAATATTACTGTTATTAGTCTCATTATTGCTGCATAAAACTACATTATTTGATATTCTAAAAGGGACAATAACAATCCCTTCCCTCTATCACAATAATCAAAGTGAGATGTATTTTTATGATACTAAGCAAGTACTTTTCACAGTGGAGGCTTTGTTCTTTTTTTTTTAAAAAAAACCCACTAACAAACATTGACACATTGATCATTCTTTTTCCTGTTCATTCTGGTTTTTCATTTTTTCCACAGTAATTAACTCCCAGTCTAATGTATTAAAAATAACACACTCACTTTCTATATGATCACTTGCTCTGAGGTCCTTGGTGAAAGGAAAAAAATTCAGATGTGAACAAATAAAAATGCTGAAGCAGGGACAAACAGAAAAAGAACATGTACTGAACTATTTGAGCCATTTTGATGAGAAAATGGTGATCTAAAATGTTTAACTATTGACCTTTAATTCATAACTAATTGTGGATGGTGGCAAAATAAACAATATGTAATTTAAACACTATACAATAGTTCATTAAATGAGAAGGAAAACTTGCTTCCTCCTGAATGTACTCTTCATACTTCTTTTTTTTAAAAAATATGATTTAGATTTCAAAAACACGGATAAAAAGAAAACAAGCAAGAAAAAAGAAAGTAAAAAAAGAAAGAATCAGACAAAAGCAAGATAAATGTGCGAAGAAAAATAGAAAGGAAAAATAAATAAAGGAAAAAAAAGAATGCCCTCAGGCTTTCTTTGGTACAGGTGTAGGTAAAAAAACACATCCAATTCTTACTGTGAAGTTAATTCATTCATTCTGTACATTCATTCTGTAATCCCATATTATTCTAATCATCAAATCCCCAAATCAAAAATTCATTTCTGTCAGTTTCTCGTCCAAAGGAAATGGAATCCATTTCTGCTTCAAAATTTCTGTTAAAAAAATATAAGCTTTTCTTTTACACAAATCTTGATAGAATTTCTTTTAAAACAATTATGTCTATTAAAACAAATTCGTGTTCTTTTAAAACAAATATTATCTATCTTAAATCTTGAACTGAAGTGACACTGCAATACTTGGTCCCTCATTCTCTTCCTCAAAAAATGAACTAAAACATTCCTTGGAATATGTTGTATTGCAGAATAATAGGAGTTTATCCAGTATACCTTGTCTAATTCCTGACCCATTTTATCTTTCTCCCATCTCAATAAGCCAACCAATACCTCAACTTCTTTATGTCTGCATGAGGGCTGTCAGGAAGAGCTTAAAGTGCAGACGAAATTCTTTCTCCCAAAGCTCCAACATAGCAAAATTGTCCAGCTCTCAATCTAAATCCAAATCTGTAGTTTCTGATTTATTTTATTAAAAAGTCCATCCTATTGCTAACTTGTTTGATTTCATCTGAAATCTCATCCAGTTTTTCATCCAAACTTTTCTCCAAAGTTGCAAATTTATCTTCTAAAGATTGTGTCAGTTTTTAACCCAGGCCATCAAACAATATTTTGAACATGATTAGAGAGACAGGTCAACTTCAGAGCCTCTATTCATACCTTTATGTGCAGCCACTTTTCTGGTAGAAGATATAATTAGAAGCAGTGATTCAAAAGGAAATCCTTTATTTTATAAATCCATCCAATCACTAGATAAAAAAGAAAAATATTTCCATAAAAAATTTCAGTCCAAAACTTCAGACTGTAATATCACAATACAGATTTGTTAAAAATTAACTTTCACTCCTCAAAAATTACTTAAAAACAAGAATGTTTCTTTCATTTAAACATTTTGGTCCCTTTAGTCTTTATTTTTTTTTTTTGTGAGGCAAGCAGAAGTCAGTAAAGTTTTTAGATGTTTCTAAATGTTATAATCACCAAAGCGAAGCACTTACAGTATCGATATCCTAAGAAAATCTCTATTTAACTGAAAAAAAGTATTTGTAATCCATAAAGTGTGTTAGAAATTAGGAAAATTGGTTCTAATGTCCACAAAATTAGCTGTATCACAGCTGCAATCTACATGGATGATCTCACTTCCCTGTCTCTCAATTTGCAAACTGATTGGGGAAATCTCTCTTTCCACAACCTACTTGTGATTAACGGCACTACAGAGAGGAAATTGATTGATTATACACTTTCTCCTTGAACCCAGAGGAAGAAAGAAGTCCCCCTAGATTGCTTGGGCCAAAACAAACTGCAACACTGTTTGGAGATCATTAAACCATCATTTCCCCCACTGTAAGCGAGAACCTCTTCATATTTCTATCTGTTGCACAGCATGTGGCTATTTCCCAATTTAATGGAATATATAAATATTTGGTCTGCAAACTTTAGAAGCCATCTGTACCCCTCTAAACCTCAATGCCAGAAGATCACAAATTCCTAATTAGAAAATATTCCTTTTCCTTTCTACTAAAAAAAAAGGTTTATAAATAAAACTTTTCCCAGATTGGTCAATAATAGTAACTTGGAAGGGAAATTTATATAAAGTAGAGTTCAAAGTGATAAATTGACTCAGATCTCAGATCTTTTTTTGTGTACTAGTAAACTTTCAAGATATCTTGTTGTATTTGATATACAGTTTTCTATGCCATTGGGGGGAGGGAAGACACCTGATTTTAAAAGAAGCAGATGGGTACCATTTTTCATAACCAACAAAACTGATCTGATAAATTAAATTAATTATACTACTGAGATACATAGTTGGACTTCTTTTGGGGAGGTGGCTGTTTCCATTGCCTTACAAAGATACTTGCACATTTTTCTTTTGATAAACACAGAGTGAAATCTGGAAGCATATTAAAATTTAAAATAATTAACAATTCAAAACCTGTTCAAAGAGACCTGTTTTAAGGCCTTTGAAAAAGCTGGCAAAGAAGTTAGTTACCCCAACTCAAAGGAGCAGATTCCAGGGGAAAAAAAAATGACCTCGGGCTACAGCAAATGGATCTGTGGCAACATTAGGTCAATTTCCTCAGATGACCTCAATGAGCAGGAGAGATTGTGTAGAAAAAGGCCCGAGCTTAATTAACCTGGACCCGAGTAGCACATTGGGCTAATAAAAAGTATTTTACGTCTTGCTCAGAAACAAACTGGCAGCCAGCACAGGTATGAGATCATCTCTTTTCATTCTTTAAGAGATCAACTTGGCTGTAAGTAATTGAAGTTTTTCAGTCTAGGCCCAAAGGCCATTCTATGCAGTTTTCCCATGAAGACATAATTAGCATAAGTTGAATGAAACCTGCTCCTGAAGCTTGGCATATTTTTGGAAATCTGGAAGACATTCATATCCAGTAAAGCCCTGAAACTGCATGCTTGTTCTTCTGGAAGAGTGTTACTATATCCAGAACAAAGAGCTTTTTCAAAATTATGATTCATAGTGAACATCACTATAGATGTAGTTTCGCAGTAATTTTATCTTATTTAGACTATTAATATTTGCAGGGAGATATTCAGGGAAACCCTCCATTATTTGAACGTGTTGTAAGTAAGTAGACTTGAATGTCATTAATATAATAATAGCAGCAACAATTCTAATTATTCCCCCTACCCACTCACTCCAGTATTTTAAGAATGCTTTTGAAAAGCATTAAAGACAAAATGAAACTTTGAACAACCCCATATGATAAGTCTCATCTTAAGGAACAGATAGTACAAACTAACACCATTAGGAATCTGCCTGTTTGGGCAACAAAATAAATAGAAAGCAGTGTCTCATGAAAAAAAAATACTAAAGAAGGCATTTCGAATAAGTTCTAATTTTCCTACCCACCAAGATGGATAGCTAATCTTTTCCATATTTCCATATTTGTCTCTGGTTAGCACTTGGATAGAAGAACACTAGGAAATACCAGCCCTATACTTTAGACAAAAAAATGAATGTAGAATAACAATCCCTAAAATAATCCCAGAAAAAGGAATGACATCCATATAAATGGCAGGAAAACCAGATGTTTGTTCCATATTTATGCTAGAAGTTGTAATTATAGAAAAATATGGAGATAACTTCAGAGAAGAAACGCAAGTGCAGTTGCACAAATGTCAGCTAAGTTTTGAAAGAGAGGAAAGATTGAGAAAGAAACTCAAGACCATGCACTGGCTTATTCTTCCAATTAACAAATTGGTTTTCAATTGTTACTTTTCTTTTCTATATTCAGCCTTCATCTTTGTTGTTTTTAAGAACTTTCCTTGATTGACTTCCTTCAGCAAGGATTCTTGACTTTTCTTAATATAGTCATTCAGTCCATGCTGTTCTTCCCTTACAGTTTGTTTCACCTGTAGTAGACCTTTATTCCCTTCACCAATACTGCCAATCAAGATCACGTTTTTTGGGTGCAAATCTTGGTGCGTTGTCATTAGTTTTCTTGTTTTCCAATCCAAGTTATCAAGTTCCAGGTGGGTCCACTCAACTATCAATAAAGGAGAATATTTGTAACTCAGGATTGAAATGAGGGGTCTTTGGTGCCCTCTGAGCTTGCTTGTTTTCTTGCAGACGTTTCATTACCCAAACTAGGTAACATCATCGACGCTAGTAAGGAGTGCAGTTTGCTTCAGTTTATATTCTGGTGATTTGCCCTGCCAGTGTTGGTGGAGATGGTCTTAGAGATGCTGATTTGGGTGCTGATTGCTGGTGGAGTAGTGCTTGGGTCATTTTGTCCTTTTGGGGGCTGGTTGATTGTCTCTTATGCATAATCTATAGATGTTATTAATGTCTACATTTCTATTGATGGCTAATTTCTCAGCATTCCAGGCTTTTTGGATTCCCAGGTGTTTTTGGACTTGGCCGGGTCTACGATTGTCACTGTTTCCCAATTAAAACTATGGTTAAATCTGTCTATATGTTGTGAAATTAAATAATTTTCATCCTGTATTCTGACTGCTAGTTGGTATTCAAGAACTAGCAACTAGTTCAGTTGATATTCATAGTTTTTGCCCTGATCAAAATTGTTGTCATTGGGGCCATTAATGGTATAAATGTGATAATTACCTTGGAAAATTCCATGTTTGATTCTTCTAACTCTCCCCATTAGCCATTATTATATTTCCTGTCTACCCAAATTCCTTGCTTCCTGGATTACTATACTGGAGTAGACGCTGGCTATAGATTGCTAGCTAGAACCTTGATATTTGTGATTTGAAAGCTGCTACTGTGTGACCCTTTGCAATTCCAATAAATGATGAGAACTAACTTAGAGCTTTATGATCAAGTATCTTAGCAAATGGACTTAATTTATGATTAATGTATTCCCTGCTGAGACATTATCAAGCTGTAAAAAAACCTCTCACTTCATAGGGTCCCAAGAGAATAGGCTGTAGGAACAGTGTTACCAATCTGCATTTCAGTTGAATGTTGGGTTTTAAAACCATTTCACCTATCTCCCCCCCCTCACCCAAACTCTGGTGATCTGAGAAAAAGATGTGTGAAGTCTATTTCATAGATAAAAGATCGAAAAAGCACCAGGCCCCAGCAGAGTAACTCTGCCTATGTTGAACAACTGGCAACATCTTCATCCGCATCTTTAATAAATCACTAGAGATGTGCTATGTCCCTACTTGCTTCAAACATATTACTATAATCTCTGTTCCCAAGAAACATTCCATCAAGGAGCTGAATGACTACAGATTGGTTGCTCTGACATCTGGAGTTATGAAGACCTTGGAGAGGATAGTTGTGGCCCATCTGAAAATCTTCACAGATCCACTGTTAGTGTCCTTGCAGTTTGCCAACCGAGCAAATAGATTGGCAGATGATGCTGTCAATATGGCATTGCACTACATCTTGCGATATGTTGCATCTCCAGGGACCATTTGATTTTTTACAATAAATGCATTATAATATACTAGATTGCTTATGTTAAATAATAGAATAATCTCACTGGCTTTAGTTGCATTGCCTTTCTGATACTAGGAGCTTACAAACAGCACAACTAATATAGGCGGGAAAAATAATTTAGTCTCCAACATAAGCTGTTTGTATTTATTTATTTTGTTGATGTGATTACTGTTTGCTGTTTTTGAATGTTTTGTGATTTTATGACTGTAAGCTACCCAGAGTCACTTGGTTGAGTTGGGCAGCTATAAAAATTGAATAAATAAAATAAGTAAAATAAAGTCCCTAGAAATGATTGACTAACCAATTCAGTTTTATGCTGCTGTATTGCTATTTTGGTTTTTATGTAATAACAGTGAGTGAGATTCTTGAATTACACACTTGCTTTTGCACAAGTAGTATAGGAACTGATTCTTTCTTAGGGCAACTGCTGCATTACATTTTGCAAAGCAAAGCTGGATACAAATTTTCCTTTCTGTTAAACTTTAAAATCCAACTCTCTAGACTGCTCATTTAATTCACTGTTCATATTCGAAACATATCTCATACTGTAGTTGAAATTGATTTTACTGCATCCTCTGCAAGGCTTGGTGTGCTGCTGAGCACAGTATTGAAAATTTACTTAAAAGGATATCAATTTTTAATTGTTCAGTGTATATTTCCTAGTAAAATACAACTTCAATTTAAGCCCTTTATGCAAGTTTTGTTGATAAAACCTATTACCAATCTTGGCATCTGCTGGAATGCTATTGATCATCTGTACATCATGTCAAAATAATTTTAGAATATTTTATGAACGTGAATGATTTTTGTGAATATTTCCGTGTTGCAAAATGTGACCATGAGTTTCAGACCAATGCACATAAAACTGGAAATACATTTTCTGCAAGGCCAGTATTTTTTTTACACTTAAGTAGATATTTTTTACTGTATAACCTACTATGATACCACAATATATCAAATTCTTTCTAAGGAATGGAGATGGCTAAAATCCTTTCTAAGGAATGGAGATGGCTAAAATCCTTCTCCTATACTGATATTGACTGGGAAAGAGGAGAATGAAGTGCACTAGTGTGATACTGGTAAATGCAGCTATTGCATCCAATGACTGCAAAGGCCAAAATGGAAGGACACCCATAAAATAAATATGCAGTAAAAATATGACTACTACAAAAACACATTCATGGAAATCAGAAGCCAAACCGAAAAGATGGCCCATATAACTCTGGAATGAGCTTGTAGCTCAGGTCAAGTTAGAGACCTGACTGTTTTTGCCACCACATCACCTCAGATACAAGGAACTATGGTCCAATGCACACACACACACACACTGTAAGGATCACTGGTTGCATCTTCACAAACATGGAGCAAACTTGGTATGTACAAAGTAGCAGAACAGGTAGCCCTTGATTTACGACTAGTCCATTATGGTAGTAAGTTGAGGACTATTTGCAGAATAACTAGAAGGGTACATGATATGTTCTGTACAAACTGTTAAACATACTACTGATGATTAACTTGAATACCCACAATTAAAAAAATATTTCCACTTTCCTGCATAAAATAGCAGATCATCAACATGAAATAAAAAGAAGCTAAGTATGTGAACAATACAGATTGACAAAGTATATGGTTCAATTTACACAATGTTCTACATCCATTCAGAAACACTATCACAAAGTTTGCAATATTTTTACAAGATCCAGGAAACCTAATAAAGCTGGAGAAGCATCGAATTCTGCACTTACAAGCTTACACAATCCTATGTTTAAATTGATAGTGGCATGGAAGAGGTAGGACAAGAGTAGACAAATGAACACAGGCTGGGAATTAACAGGGTGAACTATCCTGCACTGATTCCTTTCCTTGTAATGGCTGAGATGAAAGCAGAAAGCAATGTGCACCTGTACTGCTTCAACCATAACCACATATGCCACACACACACATGTATCACTGTGTAAGCATGCAAAACAGAGGTATGATTGGCTGCCTTTCTCACCCTTCCTTCAGCCCAGTTGCCTTTCTACTAACCTCTACAGTTTCAACAAGTTCTGGACATATGACTCTACCTGGTCATTTCTGCCTCCTAATTTTGCTACACTGTTCTATCACTGATCTTACCAGCTGACTGTTGTACCTAATGAACACACACAATCCTATTTAAAAGCTCTTTAGGGTATGAATGCCATAGGAATCACATCCTCATTTTCTCTTGAGCTCAGTTTCCCATCTTTGCTTGATGGCTACCAAAGCATTAATGTATCTGGGACTGATGCATGTTGCACTTCTATATCCTGGTGGAGGGTATCCATAAAGATGCTAAATTTTTAGAACTATGTTCAGGCCTGAAACCCATCTGAAAGGGATCCGGACAATTTGTTTCATCCAGGATTTTTTGGAGCTGAAGTCTGAACCTTATCCAGAAACTTTTTCCCCCAAGGATTTTGGGCTAAAATAGTCTCTTCAAGAAAGGAGTGTAACACTGTTTCCTTGAAGGCAGAAATCCCAACAGATACCCTCTGAAAAACGTTAACTCTCTCTCTCAAATCCAATTGCATTCACCCCATTTCACTGCCAGCACACACATAGGGTGGCAGAGCTCATAACTACTGAGAATTTTCTTCACATAATCAGAATTCAAATGATCAGAAGAATGTCAGATAACTCTAGACATTGCTTTACGTTTTCCTGTTAACGTAGAATCTAAAATCAATTACTGTACAGGTGCTTTGGCCAGCAAAATACCTTGCAAATATGTCAGAAGAGTATGATTTAGGATTATCCTGCCACCCCTCATCTACAAAGTATAAGTCATCTTGAGCAGTGCTGCTGGCTGAAATTCTGCCAATGCAAAGAGAACAGGACGATGGACATTTCATTGCTCTTATTGCCACAGTGTACGCCCAAATGTGAGCTCATGCTTGTACTAATTCCTTATCTTCTTTCACTTCCCATTACAGAACTTTTCAGTAAACCACAAAGCTCTTTGTGAAATGTGGTTCAAGAGAGGTCACTTGAGTACAAGAAGGTCAAGCACTTTTCTTTCCACATTCCAGAGATCAAAATGCACATAGAATTCATAGGAAAATATCATAACCTCCTAACAATGAGTGGAACTATCAAACAACTGGAGTAGGTCATCTTAATTGATATGTCACCCTTGCAGAGTTAAGAAGTACCAATGAGCAATAAGCTGACAAGAAAATAATTTGACCATAATAAAAGACTGATCACAATATGCTTCCCCATCAGATCACAAGATAGGTGAACTTTTGATCAAACAAGTGATTATCTCTGTGCATTAGATTCATAGTTCTCATGGTGTCCATAAACTGCAAACTCACTCCAAATTCTGTCCCCAGAGTATGGAGGCAAGGAGAATCCAACATTAGCCCTGCAGTGAGATTGAAAAATTCAAGAAAGACACCTACTGGACAGCAGAATGAATATTCTTAGCTTTTTTTCAACTATCTTGGATAGAAACACTTGGAGCCAGATGCCTGTGGAATAGATTACAGGAACATCTTGAAGATGAAGTTGCTGTAACTCCTAAAACCCAAGTGGCAGGATCATTGCTAGGGCTGTATCCACCTTCCTTACTGCCCCATCCAATAAGGCATGCCAGGTTCTTCTCTACAACCAAAACTTAGTACAAGCAGATCTATTCACTAGCACCAACTTGAAGGCAAGGAACCACTAATAATACATTTATATTGGTGAACTGAAAAAGGAATCTCGCACCAAATTTATAATCCCTCTTCTTCTAAAACAGCTGGTCCAGTGCCTCCCATTATATTTCTTCTGTTGGTTACTGGGATAATCTTTTACAGCTCCCATTGCTACCTACAATATAGAATAGAATAGAATAGAATAGAATAGAATAGAATAGAATAGAGTAGAGTAGAGTAGAGTAGAGTTGAGTAGAGTAGAGTAGAGTAGAGTAGAATAGAATAGAATAACAATAACTTTATTGTTACTTTACATGTACACTTATCACCATACATTAAAATGAAAATTCATTGCATACAGCTCTCAAAGGATCACTACCTCCAATATACACTACATAAAAATGACAAAAATATGCATATACCCACATGCTCACATATATTCTATGACATAAAGAAACAACACAGTCTAGTTCAGATGTATACATGTACATATTTCAAACCGTTCAAAATATATTCAGATTCTGAGATATCTTTCCAATTATCACTGCTAACTGGAACTACCACAGAATTTGGTCTAGCTGAGGGGTCTAATGACTTCTTTTGCCCACTAATATTACTCCTCCATCCCTTAGAAAAATTAGGGCAAGAAATTCAAATCTGCTTCTCCCACTCCCCACAACAGTGCTTTCCTCTGCATTTTCATATCCTTCCACAATGTCAACCTTATGACATATGACATCTACTTATGAGGTAGATCAGACAGGAAACACAATCAGACAGATAATTGTACATTATTGTAAGGTTTCATTAATAGAATTTTGCAAGTCTGAATGTACTTCTCTTCCCCTATACCCTTTACAGCCCCAAAGCTAGGAAGGGTGTTTTCTGAACTTCTTGCCCTGCCTATACCACTGCTGCAGATTAAGCTGCCTTTTACCTGATTGCTCCCTTGGTTCTGTCTCCCAAAGCCATTCCCACATACCACAACAGACAATTACTTTCGATAAAGTGTTGTTCTATGTGATAGGTACACAGCTGCATGCCGCCTTAGCAATAAC
This sequence comes from Oxyrhabdium leporinum, assembly GCA_032468155.1. Lineage (NCBI taxonomy): Eukaryota > Metazoa > Chordata > Lepidosauria > Squamata > Cyclocoridae > Oxyrhabdium > Oxyrhabdium leporinum. The sequence goes on from JANHFL010004223.1 coordinate 18,303, forward strand.
TGGACCTCATCTCATTTGTAATGCATAAGGGAGTCTTACAGCCATGATCCTACGAAGTTAGATTCTATTATTTTTGAAGTGACTTATATCTGTGTATCTATCGGCTATGGGGATAGGGTATTCATTTCTTTGATTCTATTGTTATCTGGCAACTTGGTTTTAGAAGGCAATACCATTAAGGAACCTCTTCTATGTGGGATTTATGCATAGTTACATTCCATAATAATTTCTGTCACCTTTGATGAGGACTACATCTTTAATGTAGTGATATCTACCTCGTGCAGATTATAGGTTTCAGACAAATGTTAAGTAGCATGGAAGATGACACTAATTTTTATGGAATGTCACTACATAGATCCCATAAAGGAAAGATTCCTTAATCCTTGTGGAGATTGTCCAAGGATATGTTGTGACGTATGTCAGGGAAAATCTGCAAATATTAAACATGATTTATCAACATAGCCATAACATGGGTTTATGGAAGAAACTGAATAAGTGATCAGAACTATTCTCTGCTGAGTAGCATCCGCATATTATATATATATATATATATATATAAGTTTAATTTATATACCGCCCCACTCCGAAGACTCGGGGCGGTTCACAACAATT
>JANHFL010004223.1:57281-70123 GCA_032468155.1 Oxyrhabdium leporinum
AAAATTATTTCATTAAAAATTAAATTACAAAATAAAAAGAATGAAGTCTAAGAAAAAGAAAATAATGAAAAGAAAAAATAGAATGTGCAGAAAAGAAAAATAGAGAAAGCAAAATAGAAAATAGAGAAAAATATAATAAAGAAAAAGAAGAAATATAGAAACTAAAGACTTGCCCCTCATCACAAGTATAAACGATTGTTGTAACTTACTGCTTTCTCTCAAAATGCAACAAATGATCTCTTCTTCTCATATCCCATCTCTTACCTATAAATAAAGCCTCATTCTGATTAGCAAAAGTCCATTAAGAGTTACCACAGATAACAGCATATCTATTTTAACCTTGGTCAAATAAAGCAATGTTATATTCCTTCCTTTTACTTAAAAAATCTTGATCTTTAATCTTGTCAAATAACGTCCTAGAACTTGATTTCTTTCTGGTTCCTTTTAGTGTCCAACCTTCAATGATTCACCCTATCCGTTTTAAACAGAATTCAAAACAAAAGCATTTTCCCACAGGAAGAATTCTTATAATTAGTTAACAAATCTTATTTCAAATCCATCTGGACCCCTTGGTCATTTGTAACTTTTCAAAGTTCTATTCACCTTTATGTTTTTTATTTTAAAAAAGTCAAATTTTAATATTTAAAACTTTTCCTTAGGAATGGGAGGGGGGGGGGGAAACCTGGTCCTGTAAAAACTTATTGAATAAAGGAAAATGAATAAAAATATAAATAGATTAACAATATACTTGTATCTGTGAACTCTCCTTTTAAAATGCAATGAATACAATTCAATTGTTCTGGATAATAAGTCAGATATTGTAAACAGCAGATAAGTAGCAGTAGGAAAGAAAAGCTAGAGAAAATAGCCAAAAGACAATTATTCTCAACTCCATCTTCTTGTCAAAGTCTTCCCTGAAAAATGTGTGAAGCAGTTAATCTAACACTATTCTACTTTTATCATTGCCACAGGACAATGATAAAGACAGCTCCCTTGAATTTCAGTTTGTATCTGAGACTGGGATGGGTTCTGAAGCTCTTTCAACTCTATACCTTGGTTGACATTTTCATTGTTATATTAATGACTTTTAAAATGAATTGTTCTGACTGGGGTTATTGTATGCATATGCTATTATGAAACTCTTTTGTATTTGTTGAATTTTAAAAGAAGAACTAACAGGTACAAGTGTATAGTTAATCTATTTTTATGTTTATTATGGCATATCTTCTTCTGAACTGCTTTACTGAAAAACAAAATATCCAAAGTAATTAGAACATCCTTCCTTGCATTATGTTTAATTTCACTAACATATATCATTGTTTTCCATTTTTCATTATATTAGAATATAAATTTATTGAGGTAGATTGGAGAAAATTCTTATCCCTAAGATTATTCATATGTTCTATTGTTTCAAGAAAGATAAATAAGAGAAGAAAATGGTTGTTGGCACTTGATTAGCTTATTTGGTTACCACAAGGAATATGTTCAGAATGAACATTTCTCCAAGATTATACTTGAGCAAGGTAGGGCTCAAACAAGAGATGACGTTCTTGATGGGGAAACTTCCGACAATCAGATGCTAACTTATCTGCTTTGAATTTCCTCTTGGCCCACTGGATCTCAATTAATCTTAAATCAGTTCTGATCTGATTATAAATAGCTAGCACTACTTGAGTGGATCCTTATGTAAACATATCTCTACTATCTGAAACTATCATGAACCACCAAGTATTCATTAATTCAAAAAAATATTTGTGTGTTTAAAGATTTGAAATGCGAGACTATAAATAAATGGAAGTTCTGACTTCTATGGACTGTTGTGGGAAATCAAATGCTTATCTTCAACCTTTATGTCTGCAACAAACATTCTAAAGTAGCTAAACTGGATCCGGGTGTCTTCTGACAAGTCTAGTCAAATGCTGAGCTAAGTATTGAGTGTCTGGAAATATGTGATTTATTGCACATTCTTGGTGTGAAGTTTGCCAGTAGGGATTCTTCCAGTAACTCTAACAATTCATGACAGAGGAGAGAAGATGAATAAAGTGTTACCCGTTAGGTAATACTGCAATAAAAGCAAATAAAAACTGACTTTCATATTATTCTACCATACTTTAGCTTAAAAGACCCTCAAATAATGCTCTTTCTTTTTTTTCTTTTTCTTTTTTCTTTTTTTTTAAAGACATGTATGGTCTTAAAAAGATGCAAAGCAAAAGAAGCAGAGGTTTGGTTCAGGGGAAAGGATTGCAAAGAAACTCAGATGTTAATACTGCATAGTTTTTATAATGAAAGTGATGGATCATGATGCTCAAATGATACCATCAGCTCTAGAGAAGATGATTCATTCACTCAGTGCAAGAATGTCTACTACAGGACAGTTGATAATAAGAAAGAAGAGGAACTATGAGTCCAATTTGATAAGCAGCTGTAGTGAACAGACTCAGTGTTTCTTTTTGACAGCTTCCTCTCTTTCTCACACAATAGTTTATAGATGTTATGAACAAAGATGGGTTAAGAATGTGTTTTCCATATCAATTAGCAATAGCGCTTAGACTTATATACTGCTTTATAATGTTAGCATATTGTGCCCAACAATCTGGGTTCTAATTTTACCAACCTCAAAAGGATGGAAGGCTGAGTCAAGCTTTAGCTGCTCAGAATTGAACTCCTGATGTGAGCAGTGAATTAGTCTGCATTACTGCATTCTAATCACTGTGCCACCTTGGCTCTTAATTAGTTGGTTTATTTATTAGCTGGTTAGATTTATATCCTACCTTTGCATTCAGAAGTTCCAAATATCATGTATAGCACATCCTGTTACTATCTTAGCCCACAGTAACAACCTTCTGAGGGTTGGGAATAACTAATATAGTATCACTCAGTGAGCTGGTACAATCCATGTATTTGATTAAAAGGCTACATAAGTTGCCTATCAAATTCATCATGTGTGTCTATGTGTAAGCAGGAAAACTTTGTATAACAATAACATTTTGGGAGACAATAAGGAGTGTTTGATTTTTAGGACTAAGATAATACAACTATATATTTCTTAAGTCCTTCTTTTAAAAGAACTTATGTATTTTTAACAGCCTATGTTATTCAAAGTGGAGACTCTAGGCACATGTTAAACAAGATGTTAAATCCAAATTTATCTTACTAGGTGTCAAGATTCTGGATCAGGGCCCTCATATCAGCTAGCCTGGATTTGGTGTTAATATTTTTTGCCCACTGAAAGAAGTATTTTTCAAAAACGTTGCTTGCTATTCATGCTAAGAGAAAACACAGTATATATCTAACACATACACACAGACATACAGACACAAATTGATGTAGTACAAATGTAGAAATCAACTGACAAAATTCAACCTTCTAGTCTGTGGGGGAAAAAAGAGCTGACAATTCATGCCAAGATGCTGAAGTCAGTCATCAAATTTAAGCTTTCATCAGTAAGCCTTTCCTCCCCTTTCTACATCAAAATTACCCAGACCTTCCTCAGATCTATTTATTCTTGATTATCAAGTTTGAGATCAATCTAGGAGCTGTTGTCTATCTTCTTCTAGTAAAAACAGGGGGAAATAGTTTTTCTGTCTTGCCTTTAACACAGAGCCAAAGCCACAATTATTAGTATGTGTAAGGGAAAATCCTGTGCTCCATGGGAGTGTGATCATATGCTGATGGATGTTGTGAACTTTTCTCTTACATCAGAAGAGAGATGTCTATGAGTTGAAGACACCCCAGGGCCATCATACCATGTTCTGCCCAACTGTGGCTCTGGGTGGGGAGACTGAAAACAAAGTATCTGAGGAAAACATCTGAAGAAAGCATTTATTGAGTGGTGTCTTGATGTTTAAGGACCACTTACTGCTTGGAACAGGCCCTGACAGAGAGAAAAATTATGTTAAACGTGGACCTGGGATATTTATATGCCTTCTCCTTGGTGTCTGTAACATCTGGACAATGATCTGCACCCACACAGTTTTCATTACACCAGGTTAAAAGGAGATGGTTTGTCCATCCCAAGTCTCAGAATTGCTTATGTCAGTTGCAGAGTGGCACTTCCTTGCCTGGAAGATAACTCCTGCACTAAAAATTCTGTTCTCACAATCTACTTCAAATTTGGCTCAATCAATGTGTCTGCCTTCTTCCTTCTCTGTTTTAGATGTTGCTGTAGTAGCCTCTTAGAAATTAGAGATCCTGGGGAATACATTTTTCTTACATCACTTGGGTCTTTAGAATATCTGTTGCTCAGCAACATTACAAAGAGAAGAAAAGATTTATGCCTTCCTTTTTGACCATCAGCATCCTTTAAAAGGCTTACAAAATATGGAGGCAAAGAGAAATAAACAGAAGCCACTTATCATTTCTGCTCTCATACAGTTAGAAGAGTTGGGGTGTAAGCAGGGCTAGCAATCTCTTTAGATAATTTAGAGTTGGATGGATCTTCCAAGGTCAGTTGTAAATTGAATTATGGGGAACTTACATACCGCTATTGCAAAAGGTCCTTTGATACTTTATTTTAAAACTGAATAAATATTTGCATGCAAATATAACAATACTGGATAGAAACTCATATTTTTCTGTTTAATAACTATAACTGTAAAATGTAAAGCAATACATTTTTTTAAATATTTTCTCTGTAAACTTTCATCATAAACTTCTAAATGAAAAAGAAAGAAGTTAATGATTTTCTCAGACTTTTCGGTACAGGTGGTTTAGAAATAGAAAAATACTTATCCCTTGATATTTGTTCAAGCACTTTTTCAGTCTTGTATTGAGACATTTATGGTTACAAATTTCATTCTTTTTTTTTCTTTCACTTTTTTTTTCTGGGACATAGACTAATAGTTTGTCAGCAAAATCCTTTAATGTGATTTAAGAACATCCAATTGGAAATCTAGATAATTGTTTTTAAAATTAAGTTTTAGTTTTAGTCTTATGACTATGTTATGACATTTGCTTGTTTCTTACCAAAAAAACCCACATTTTTTATTTCTTTTTGGTTTAATGGAAGTTTGGTTCTATGAATGTACTTATGTGCATGTGGGTGGGTGTGTTTGTGTTGATTCATATATTATTTGAAATTTATTCCTTTTACTTTGAATTTAAACTGCTTGTCAACCCTGAATTGGGCCGAACTGTGGCCATTTTCTTTTGGTAGTTTTCTCTAGGGAAGTTTCTCTTCTCACAGCTTCAGGGCTGACACAGCCTGGAGCGAAGGAGCCAGGGAGGGGGGTATAGAAATAACTGGTGTGTTGTAGCCTAAATAAAATTCTTTCCCCTGGAAATCAAGGATGTTGGTGCAGGTGTTTGAAAGGTGGAGACTGAGATCACCTAGCAACTGGACTGATTGGACCATGTTACTGGAGACTGGGGGGAAGTGACAAAGTTTTACTTTTAATTGGGTGGAAAACTGGTGGGGACTTAGAGCTGGTTTTCCAGCAGGAATCTGCCAATTTGATACATCCCAATAAAATATTCTTTGAGGAATTTGCTTGCCTCTGAGTTCTTATTGAATGGGATGTATTACTTAGAATCTTGACATTGCTATGCCCACCCAATCATACATATCCCTGGATGCACAATCTAGGTTTTAATCCATCATGGTACTATTCAATATGACATCTCCATGTTTAGAAGTAATATACTAATCAGATTGGTCAATCTGAAATCTGAAGCTGCTGTTAGTTGGTTTTGTTTTAATTAAACTCCTTAATATTCTTTCATAAGCCATGGTGGCGCAGTGGTTAGAGTGCAGTACTGTGGGCTACTTCTGCGACCTGCCAGCTGCCTGCAATTTGGCAGTTCAAATCTCACCAGGCTCAAGGTTGGCTCAGACTTCCATCCTTCTGAGGTGGGTAAAATGAGGAGCCAGATTGTTGGGGGCAATATGCTGACTCTGTAAACCACTTAGAGAGGGCTGTAAAGCACTATAAATCGGTATATAAGTGCTATTGCTATTGCTAATCAACCTTGAGCCCCGTCAGGATCAAGCTCCAGGCTATGGTAGAGTTTGCCTGCAATACTGCATTCTAACCACTGTGCCACAGGGCTCCTTATGCATATGCTCATTTTCCTGAATGTAAAATGTAATGATGCCATCAAATTGGGTATGACTTGTAGACACGACCATACAGTTTTCATGACAGTGTTATAGAGCTGGTTTGCCATGCTTTTTTCATCTTTACCATACATATTATATTTAAAATTCATGGATTATAATACTGAACTACTAGTCAGCAAAACAGTAAGACTGTTGTACTGTTACTCAGCAATCACCCCCACTGAATTACCCAATTTCAAAAGAAGAAATAGCAACACTTACAGTAGTGGAATGTAAAATTTACCACCACCGGTTCTATGGGCATGACTTAGTAGGATGGTCATGTGACTGAGTGGGCATGGCCAGCTCACATCATTCACAGCAAGGTGGGGTGGCACCTTGCTGTGCGTGATGTCAAGTTGGCCACGCCCACTCAGTCACATGACCAATGCTGCAGAGACAGGGCAATTTCCTACATACGCTGCAGCCTATCCCTTTAAGGTACTTAACTTTGATGCTGCCTGCCGTCTGGCCCCATGCAAAGGCAGCCAAGCAGGGCCACTGCTGCCACCAAAGGAAAAGAGCTCAACTCTCTGGGTCCCGGTCACTCTGCACGAAGGGAGGGAGAAAAGTTTGGACTTGGCATCTCCTCCTTTTCAGCCTAAAACATACACACAGAGCAAACATGCACACATTTCACAGTGCAGCTTGTGGTACCATCTGTGGGTGAGTTCCCCCCGGCACCATGAAATGTGTGCATGTTTGCTCTGTGTGTATGTTTGAGGCCGAGAAGGAGGAGATGCCATGTCCGAGCTTTTCTGCCTCCCTTCACAGCAAAACTGCTTGGAAGGCAGCCACCGCAGCCTGTCCCTTTAAGGTACTTCGATGCTGCCTGCCATCTGGCCCCATGCAAAGGCAGCCAAGTGGGGCCACTGCCACCCCCAAAGGAAAAGGGCTCGACACTCCGGGTCCCAGTCACTCCACACGCTGAAGCCAGGTGGAGGGGTGGGTGGGATCACAAAGGGACAGGCTTTGGCGGCTGCCTTCCAAGCAGCTTCGCTGCGAAGGGAGGCAGAAAAGTTCAGACTTGGCGTTTCCTCCTTCTCAGCCTCAAACATACACACAAAGCAAACATGCACACATTTCACAGTGCCGGAGGGACTTGCCCATGTGCCATCTCCTCGCAGAACGTCCCACTCCCAGCACCATGAAATGGCCAGCCAGTGGCATTTGCCAGTTCGCCGAACTGCACATAATCATCCCTACCGGTGCTCAAGAACCACTGCGAACCGGCTAGATTTCACTTCTGAACACTTACTATTAATTTATTGAAAATGTTTTTTTCAAAACTGGAACAGATGGAAGCTAGCCAATGAAAATATGTGTGCTAATGAAAAATACAAAATAATATTTTTTTACGAATTGAAGTTTGGCTAAACAAAATGGACTGTATCAATAAAGAAACAGGAATGTGAACATTTAGGAGTAACAAAAAATTATCCATGTCTCAGTATATCTAGCATACTTTCCATAATGAAAACAGAAAAATATAAAGGAGCTGTATAGGGAGGGGGCTGTATTTGTATGTGAGTATAGCTGTGTTTACTTTCAGATACTTAGGAATGTGAACACCTTTTGAATAAACATGCATAGCTGTGTGTATGTGCGCGCGTGTGCACATATGTACAGGTCTGGATTACCCTTTTAGATTGTATCTCTACCATCTGTGTTCCTTTTGTCAATGAAACACTACTATACATTGGTATGGATTTTGTATGTTGAAGGTTCAAGAAATGAAGATAATGAAACTTTGGCATGGGAAGCTGTCATGAAAGAAAATTACCTTGTGAAAATCAACACCAAGCCCAGTGACTCATCTGAAGAGTATGTCAACTTTCTTTTCTATTTTTCTATTCAGTTTCCAGTTTGCTTTGAAATCAAAAGTTAAGAATATATAGTGTGTTTATTGACAGATTGAACTAGTTATAAAAACATAAATCAGTTGATTAAAATACCATTTATTGATTCTGCTTTGAAGAATGATGGATGATCTGTTAGGGTAATACATGGGAATTTTTTAAAACCTTGCATGCCAAAATACTATCTTAAATGTTTTAAATTTTTAAAAATATTTATTTAGAAAATTTATATGGCCACCCACTCACTCTCAGTGACTCTGGGCAGCTTAGTAAAAAAATGATTAATTTTACTTAACAACAGTGGAACGAAGAGAATCTAAATATGAAGATGATGATCATGCTTTTTATTCATACATTATTGCAGATACCCCTGATGGCAGTGGTGGGATTCAATTTTTTTTAAGAACCACTTCTGTGGGCATGGCTGGGTGGGCGTGGCTGGATGGTCATGTGACTGGGTGGGCGTGGCCAGCTTGACATCACTTCTTTGCCCTAGTGACTGTTTTAAGTATAAAAAAAGATATACCAAGAGGTAGTTTATTTCATGCATGTAATGCTTAAATAAGAATAAAAAAGGTTCACAAAACTAGTTTTTGTTACAAGAAAGAGTTTTGCACTTTTCAGTTTTACCTGAGCATCATTGGGTGAGTGATTTACTCTCAACCATTTTTTGACTGTAGGAATAGGGTCCCATTCTTTTAGAGGTAGGCCAATTAGATTAATAATCATTAGGTTTGTTATATCGGAAACAGGTGACTTCTGCTCTCTGAACATATGATGTTCATTTGTTCAATCCATTAATTGTTATGATGATCCCACCTATTTGAGCTTTTCTCTCTTTTTTCCCCTCTTGTTCTATTTGCTTTGCCTGTCCCATTTTCTCATCTCCTCTTTCAGTTAACTCCTCCTCTTCCTGGGTGTCTTGAAAGGTCAGTGTCTCTTGTATTTCCCAGATCTTCATTGTTTCAAGATTTCCTGGCAGTGTCTTGTCCATGCCTCTTTTGCATTTTGAATTGTTGATGCTGTCTCTTCCCAAATTCCACTCCATTCTTCTTGATGTAACATCTTGTTAAGTTTTATTGAGTCCCTCTTTTGTGCAATAGTCCAAGTATTTGCTTTATGTCCCAAACTTAATTTGTTGCTCTTCTGGAGAGCTTCTTGTATCTTCAAATACCTCTTTAAATCCCTTTATCGGTCCAATCTTATATTATAGTCTTCAGGGGTCTTTTCAGTAGGATTTCCTTCCATATTATCACATTAACAAATAAAATTTCACAATGTATTGTTCTTCTTTTCATCAAGAGGTGGCACTCTTTAATTAAATTTCAATATAGTGTTTTCAATGTTCCGAACAAATTTTCTGTCTTTTATTTATTTGTTATTTATCTGTTCTTTAAAATTTAATTTTCCAGAGTGCCAAGGTCGCAGCTAATTAAGTAGTTATGGATCCTTTTACAGATTCTTTTGGGGTTTCAAATGAGATAAAAGGTTCATTCTCACTCAGTTCCAAGCACTGTTCACCTACTTCGCTCCAGCACAGTCTTGGGTATTCTGATTACTTCCGGCTTCATGGCAACCATTTTGACTGCCGCTATTCCTTGTCTTCGGATGAGGGGAATTTTCCACGTGAGGGAGTAGAGATGCGGCTCTCCTCGACCTGCAAGGCCTTTGCTTTGCTTCACCATCCCTACAGAGTGGCTATGGCTGCTTTTGGGGCCCTCTGACAGGGAAAGCTCAGGGCAGGGCCGTGGTGGTCGTGATCCTAGCTCCCGACGGCGCCGGAAATACAACTAGAAGTCCCACATTTACTGGCCATACATAGTATTGGGCAATCCACATTGTTACCTGAATACATGTTATTCCTGGATGAAGAGATATCCTCAGACAAAAGAAAAGGTGTCTGAAGAGGTCAGGGAGTGACAGAGAAAACTGAGCCTCAAATAACAGCAAAGGGTGACATCAGGCATGGGAACAAAGGGGTACAATCCATGGCAGAAATAATGCCAAAGCTCCATGTGCAAATGTGCCATGTGAGGGTCAGAAAGGATACAGGTTTATTCTGAATTCACTGAGAATGAGAGTCCGAACAGAACCATGCAAATACTATGCTGAAGCATGAAAAATTGCCAAAGATCTTTGATTTGTTTGTTTATATGCAGATCATCTTTTCCCGATGGGGTGACTGGGTAGCTTACAGAACATAAAAAGATAAATAGAAAGCAATTACAAAATTAAAACTATGCACATTAAAAATTCAAAACTATGCCACTAGAAAGTGGCAAAAGAGCTGGATATCATTTTATACAATAAGTTTGCAATGCTAGCTTTACAATTGATAGTGAACCTCTTTGAAAACAATGGGAATTGGTATCAAATCATGTCTGTATTTCCTTAGAAGCAAGTGTTGCCATAACTATCTGAATTTGTTCTAATCCTTTATATGTTTTTGGTTGGCTGGGAAATGAGGACCAAATACAAAAAGATGTACTGGTAGTCCTCGCTTACTGGCCATTCATTCAGTGACCATTTGAACCTACAATGGTACTAGACAAGGAGATTTACAGTACAAACAATCCTCAAAGCTACAGCTTTCACATGTTCCCATGATCACATGATCATGATTCAGGCATATGCAACAGTCACAGCATCCCATGGTCACATAATTGCCATTTGCGACCTTCACAGATGATTTCTGACAAGCAAAGTAAATGGGGAAGCCAAGCAGGAGTTGCAATCATGTGACATTGCACTTAACTACTTGTGGCAATTTGTTAACAACCACAGTTGAAAACTGATAGTCACATGACTTTTCAGTTTACAACTGATGCATAGTTGAGGCTCCCAATTGCAGTTGCTAAGTGGAGACTGCCTATGCTGAATAAATGGCGACTTTTATTGCCATATTTGTGAAGACAAATAGATTGCAAACGTGATTCAATAATTTACTGAAAATCACATATAATTATACTCCAGGTAAACCTCAGTAATGATTAAATTACATGCTTTCTTATGGTGAAAAGTTAATGCAGATATGTCTGGAATGTCACTTGATTTAATTCCTCATTAAATTTATTATAGCTAATGTCAAGTGGGATTTGGCAGAGAGGTGAAGATGAAGAAGGCTTTTATGGCTTTTTACCTGAAGATATCCAAAAAGAAATTAATCGAGCTGCAAGACTGGTAAGAGATTTGAATAACGAATCTGTTCCAAGGAGTTATAAATATTCATAAATTTAAATATATCCTAAACTCACATTAGCAGTAACAGATGTAATTAAGCTATTTTGGTTGAAAAAGAAAAAAGTTCCGTAAGATTTTGTTCTCAACTATGCAACTGGAACTGTATTACTTTTGAACCAGCTGAATTAATCAGGTCTTCGCCTTAGATACGTCTAAAGCAGGTTTATAGTTGCCATACAATGCAATGAGAATGTTTAGTGCTATGACTCTGTTGTCAGCCTCTGTTTGCTAATGTTATGAAGATGGTGAAACGTAGATTAGAGGATAATTTTATTGTGAAATGTTTATATTTTTTATGATTTTCGTGTAGAAGTTCTGTGAGGCCTGAAAATTATTTCAAGGGTTCCTCCAGGATAAAAAGATTGCAAAATGCTGGTTGGAATAAGATTTAAATGGTAGTATACTTCACTTTCTTCTTGTGTGTATCCTTGCTGTAATACACAGAGCTGCTATACTTTTGAGAACCCATTTGAAGAGGGACCAACAAATTGAGATGAGATTAAGCTAGACAGACTAGCAACCATTAAGTGCTTAATTTAACTTCAGTATTGTTGCTAAATTTCATAAAATCTGTTGATTAGGTGTCAACAATAGTAGTGTTCTGCACATTTACTGGGTCTTGTTTCGGGATTGCTTTCACCTGCTTAACTACAAGTTACCAAATTGTGATTCGATGGGAGTTTATCAGCTGGTTTGCTGCAAAGCCTAATGTTGATTAGGGCTGAGGAGGGAATAACAGACTAAAGGTTAATATAAAAGCAGATACTTTTTATTTTATCGGATTACATTCTTGAAAACAAAACATCAGACAGTGATATTCTGGGTTGGCTATGCAATAGAGTTTATAGGATTATTGTTTGTAGGTGATGAAATGAAAGGAAAAAATGGTTTATTTGAAAAAGTTAATGCTTGCAAGTTACAGGAGTTAATAATGTGTTAAACAATTTATATTAAGATTAGAATGTATGCAGATATATTACATTTATGAATTTAATAATTTATTAAAAATTGTCTTCGGCAAATAATAAAAAAATCTGGTTGAAATTTGACTATCTGGTGAATTATTTCACCATACCAGGGTTTTTTCTTGTATAAGCTTCAATGCAAAATAACTTTTCTATATGTGGTAATAAAAAAATTTTATAACGCTTAAAATATTTAAATTCATTACAGATTAGATCCATAACTATTATGGTGGAGTCTCCTTAGTTACAATTATTTAATATGGTATTTTTTTAGAAATGTGCTATCTGTAAGAAAAAAGGTGCTTCAATTGGTTGTATAACATCCAGATGCAAACGAAGCTACCATTTTCCTTGTGGAATAGAGAGTGGATGCCTTTTCCAATTCAGAGAAACTTTTCCGTAAGTTTATTTTGCTTCATTATTTCAAAACTATTTCAAAAGTACTGAAACTTATTTTTCTAAAATTGCAAAGTTCCACTTAATAATACCAGATTAACTTCAGTTAATATGAAAGCAAATTGGTCCTTACAGCTTTATCTGAGAATATCTTTTTCTAAAGTACATGATTTACCTGAGTAACAATTTTAGTTTTTTTTAAGTGATGTGATGAGGACCCGGATTGTGGGGGCAATATTCTGAGGTATATTGGATTAATATACTGATGTAAGAGTATTGCTTATA
>JANHFL010004224.1:48131-60481 GCA_032468155.1 Oxyrhabdium leporinum
GTCTGTCTGTCTGTCTGTCTGTCTGTCTGTCTGTCTGTCTGTCTGTCTGTCTGTCTGTCTGTCTGTCTGTCCATTCACCCATGCAATTCCTAGAAGTTTTGTGTAGTGCTCTTGATAGTTTGCTCTCTTCCAGGAAATGATTCCTTGACTTAGATTCAGAAACAACTGGCTGACACACACACACACATGCAGATACAATCTCCACTGACTCATTAAGCGGAGAGAAACACCTGGTCCTGTGGTGGGGGTTCCTTTTTCTTTGGCAGACTTACTGCTGATCTTTTATTCAAAGGAAACGAAGCCCCTTGGGGAAAGGTAAGTAAAATTATGGCAGTTAAGGTTAGCATTTCTTACATTTTAATGCTCTTCTCCACCTTTTCATTGCACCCAGCATTCATATCTCTATTCCCCCGTGGTGACATTTGAAGTTCAAAAGAACCAGGGGAGGGCAGCAGAAATGAGCTATCTGGTGGTTGCTTCTATTGAACTTTTTAGAGAGAGAGATCCAGATTCAAAATCAGGAGAATTTCCTGGTGGGAAAAGGTATGGAGTAGTGGAAGAGGCTGCTTCCTGGTGGGATCTCTATCTCTGAAGGTTTTCAAATGAAACTTGGACTCCAATTTGTCTGGGATGGTCTGAGAATTCCTGCAACTCGTCCAAGCATCCTCCAATCCTACGATTCTGTGATTCTGATTCTGTGGCTTTGATTTTGTGATTCTGATTTTGCAATTCTGATTCTGTGAGTCAATGTGAGTCCATGTCCTTATCCAGAGCAAGCTAAAGGCTTAGCCTGCTGAATTGTAAAGCATATTTTATCAATAATGATTTCAATTTCTTTATTGTAGATTCTGCGATTCTGATTTTACAATTCAGATTCAGTCATTCTGATTCTGTGATTCTGATTCTATGATTCTGATTCTGTGATTTTCATTCTGTGATTCACATTCTGCAATTTTGTTTCTGTGATTCAGATTCTTTGATTCTGATTCTGTGAGTCGGTGTCCTCATTTAGACCAAGCTAAAAGCATAACCTGTTGAACTATAAATCATATTTTATCAGCAGTATTATTGAAAGGTCTATGAAATCTTCTCCCAAGAAGGTTGTCTTAAAGTCCGGGGAATAATATAGAATCCCTGGGTGCCACAACATTTATTGTGCCTTCTCCACACTAAATTTAACCGAAAACTTTTCAGATGGCTACAATCTCACAAGATTTCCAAATGCTGTTAGGGTTTGATGCTTTTCCAAGAGCTTGCAAAGAATCTCAAACATTTGTGTGTGAATTAACATTTGACTCTTAATAGGGTTGCTGCTATTCAGTTTACAGCTTGAGTTTTAATCTAGTTTGTGAACTGATGTGGCTGTCAGCCTTGGGAGCCATATTTGTAGAAGGCCTCTGAGGCTGCCACATTTTAGTGCCTGGGAAATTGGGAGGGGGGATATTCACATGTAGCAGGGATGTGTAGACACAACAACATTCTTCCCCAGAGAGTCAAGGACATGTCAACTTGCACCTGGAAGAGGAGTGCCAGAAGGAAGACATCCGTTTGATCTGGAAGTGGATTGGGCCATGTGATCATTGGGGGTGGCCGGGAGGTGGATCTTTGAATTTCTCTTGGGGAGGGAAAACCCTGAATCTTTCAGACTCAGGTTTTCTCCAGATGTGTCAACATGGTTTCTCTAATAAATTCTTACTTGGATCTAATCATGTCTGAGTGCTGAATGGATGAGCGGAACTTTGATGGGACCCTGACAGTGGCATTTTTTGAAATCAAAACAGTAAAAAAAAAATGGAATGACAACATCAATAATTTATCAGCAACTTTGAGGGGTGGCTTGTGGTTTATCACACAATAAAGCTCATGGCTTGTGCATGGTTTACTGATTCCTACCTTGGGAAATTGTGCTCAGGGCACAGAAAAGGAAAGCAGAAGCACTGTCCCAAACTCAAAATCAATCCCTCCATAACACAACAACAGTTATCAATTATTAAAAAGTTTTCCATCATCGGAAGAAATACAGATTCCTCAAGGCTAATGTCTTTGCTCTGTTTTAATCTTCCACATAGGAAACGACTGTCGGTGGACTCGGTGTGTGTAAATGTTTACCAATAAAGGAGAATATTGGTAGTTCAAGGTTGAAAAGAGGGGTCCTTGGTGCTCTCTGAGCGTGCTTATTTTATTGCAGACGTTTCATGACCCAGCTAGGTAACATCACCCGTTCTAGAAAGGAGTGAGATTTGCTGTCAGTTTATATTCTGGTGTCTTGTCTACCTGCGTGGGTGGGGCTGATCTCAGAGATTCCTTAGTTGGGCTGCTTGCTGTTGGTTTCTTTGGCAGTTTCTTAATTGGGGTATTGCTTACTCGATTGTTGGTCTGATGTTAGCTTGGAGTTAATCTATGCTGATCTGGGTGCTGGTTGATGGTGGAGAGGTGCTGGTGTCTTTTTGTTCTCTCTTGGGCTGGTCGATTGTCTCTTTTGCACAGTCTGTAGATGTTGTTTATGTTTATGTGTCCATTGATGGCAACCAAGATGATTAGGAGACAAGACTAAAACATATGAAGAACGGTTGCAGGAACTGGGCATGGCTAGTCCAGCGAAGAGAAGGGGAGACAGGATAGCAGTCTTCCAATATTTGAGGGGCTGTCACAGAGAGGAGGGGATCAAGCTATTTCCCAAAGCACCTGAAGGCCAGACAAGGAACAATGGATGGAAACTGATCAAGGAGAGATTCAACTTGGAAATAAGGAGAAATTTCCCGACAGTGACAACAATCAACCCATGGAACAGAGGTTGCCTTCAGAAGTTGTGGGAGTTCATCACTGGAAGCGTTCAGGAAGAGACTGGACTGCCATCTGTAAAAAAAGGTGTAAGGTCTGTTTGGGCAGGAGTTGGATTAGTTGACCTACAAGGTCCTTTCCAACTCTGTTAATCCGTATCCCTATCTGATCTGTCAGAGTACCAGGCTTCTAGAAATTCCCTGGCATTTTTGGACCTGGCTTGGTCTAAAACGGTTACATTTTCCCAGTTGAAACTATGGTTGAGTCTGCCTATATATCATGAAATTAAAGAGTTTTTTTCATCAGGTCTTCTGACTGCTAGCTGGTGTTCCTGCAAGCATTCTGCTAGTCTTCTGCCTGTTTGTACTACAGAGTGGTTGTTGCAATCATTACATTGTGTGTTTGGTGTAAATGTTTATTTTTCTAAAAAATGGGTTGATATTCCACTATCAGTAGATAAGTGACTCTAGGGTGGGTTTTATGCCAGAAATATTTATTTTGTCACTGTTTCCAGCCCCATCTGTCCAGTGACAGTGCATCTCTTTGAAAATGGCTCTTTATACATCACACAGGATTTGGGAAAATGCCAAAGGAATGTTATTTTACATGAATAATGATGAACATTACTTTTTACCATTTATAAAGGCTATTGTAAATCCTAACAATGACAGCTGCTGAAATGCAGCTTCAGATCCAACTGGATACTTGGGAACTAAAAAAATAAATAAAAAAATTACATTGCTAGAACTGGCAGGGGAAAACGATGAAGCTGCCAATAATTCATAAAGAATGTGAACGATGTTCCTAGCTCTGCTTAATTTTACTCACATTACTGGAAATTAATTTCAATTCACCTGCCTATCAGAGGAAGAAGGTGGAAGGGAGACATACAGTAAACTAATTTGGCTGATTGTAGTCTGGAATTTAATTCTGGCTTGAATCTCTTCGAGACGAGAAAGTCTTGGAAATCAATTTTGTTGGCTAAATTGAAAGTTTTTAAGATTTTAGTACTGCCTTCTAGCTTTGGAAATTGAGCAACTTAATTTCACTAATAAGAAATCGATAATATGAAATCATGTCAGCTCAGTGTACATGTGTGTGTGTGTATGTGTGTTTGTGTGAACTCAGAAATAAACACAGAGGTATCCCAAAGGTGCATTTTCAAGAGGCAACTGGACTTTCTGGTTTTTCTTTGAAGATGTTTTTCTTCTCATACAAGAAGCTTCTTCAGCTCTTACTGGAAGGTGGAAAATGGGAGGATTTATACTCCTTGCAGACAGCTGGTCATTTGCATTCTTTTAGAGGGTCCTTAAAGCCACCTGGAGGTTTCTCTATGTCCTCAGGGTCTCCTGAGTGATGCAAATGGATGTGGAGCCTTCTTGGAACTGTTGAAAGGACTGTATTGTAGATTGGAGATAGATGATGCTGTATCCTTTCGTTACGGAGAGAGGGCTGTTCAGTTTTGACATAGATGGCCTCTTTGACCCCACTTTCAAACCAGCAGTCCTCTCTGTCCAAAATGTGGACTTCAAAATAGTGGTCTTTGTCTTTTAAATGCATATGGACTGCTGAATCTAGTCCTGATGTATCTGGATGACTGAGAATCTCCACAGACAAAGACAGAGATAGATCAAGTGAAGGTGGCAAACAAACTGAATATCATGCCTCCTTCAACAACTCTTTGAGGTTGGTTGGGCTGGGAGAGAGAGTGTCAGACCAGCCACAACTTAAACTTCTAAATGGAAATGATCTTCGTCTCCATTTGTTGAGAAAGGTATAGTTTTATTAGAGATCAAGTGTATTTCAGTATTGCATAGCCAGAACTGAGAATTGGGTGCCAAAATCCCTAAATTCTACACACACACACCCCCACACACACACACTGCCTCTCATTGCCCTTCCCACTGTAACCAATCAAGTCCATGAAATATATTTTCATAACAATCAGTCTGATTGTAGTTGTTTTGCATCTCCCGCCTTCTCCTGGCCAGATGACCTTGGAGCAGTGTCTCGAGGTGGCACAGTCTCTACTTTCATTTCCCCAAGCATTCCCCTGACTTTGTTCCCTCCTGCCCACAGTTCATGGCAGTCTGTCACCTGATAACAGTGAAGTACATCAAGCATAAGATGGCAGCTGACAAGAGTGGCTGGCTCCAAGTCAATTTTGTCAAGCCTAGAACTCAAAATCTCCTGGTTTTTAGGTGGGCACTTTCACCCCTACACCAAACTAGTGTAGGGGAGGGTTTCAAGTTATTATTATCAAAATAAAAGCATAAAGATGGTAACAACGTTTGACCCAACAAAGTAATAAATAAACATAAGAGGTTGCAATTTTCCACAATGTAGACTAGCACACACCTTGTTGTATATTATATTCTTTGTTTACTTGCCTAGAGTTAGTATTATTAAGTATAGCCACAATATTACAAAGCTAGAGCACAGCCATGATTTGACCGATCTGTGAGCCCTGGACATACCATCTCCTGGCTTGAGATACGTACTACTTACCGGGTTGTCCGGAAAAGCAAGATAAGAGAATACCAAGAAGATGAGAACTGAAGTGGGCTGAGGGGGGTTGATTGCTTAGCAAGTTTGGGTGACAATAAGGGCTTAACTAAATTTATATATTATGGGGTAATAGTAGATTATAGGTGGTCGGGTAGCATGTGACTGAACCTATCAATGGGGCTTGGCTTGGGAGGACCTGCAGCTGGTGAGAAGGATGTATAAAATATGATGAGATCTGTAACTTGGTGTGGGCTTCTGTTCTTGTGTCGAAGCGAAGCTCACCAGCTCTTTGCAAGCAACTTTCTAATAAGTCTTACCTCTGGTTGACCCAAGTATTGCGTGGATTTGTTACGCGCATTAGCTATTGTCTATGTCTAATGTCTATCTGCCTTGGAGCTGATCCTAGCTTGCTTTGATATTCAATACGAGTTGGTGGTGTGACATGATGTTACGAAACAGCATGGTGAATAATTTAACATTTCCCTGACAGGCCCTTTCTCCAAAGGGTTAAAGTAATAAAACACGACAATAGGCTGCCCCTGAGAACCAGGAAGAAGGACCACAAGCACCCTTGCTGTGCTTTAAGGTAATCCCCAAGTTTTCGAAAGCAGTTTGATATTATTGTTTTGAAAGGGTGGTGGTGGGGTGCCTACAGGGTGCCTAAAATATCCCTGGTATTTATTTCCCCCTGTTATTTACTCACATTCTGACATTTTGTAGGAGGTTATTGATGTAATGTCTATCCATTTTCAGTAACATTTGCTGATCGGATTATTGCTGTTTTCCCCCTTAGCTATTCAAGGATAATGTTATTGATAAGGCAGTGTGTCATTTAATGGGTGAGCAGATTCAGTTACTGGATTGTTGGCGTTATTACCCAAAACCTCCAAAGGGCATCAAAAGGACCATATGGAGATGCAAAAAAGCCACACTGGGTAGGCCAGGCAAATGATAAAGGCTTGTAGAAAGTTAGCGCTCATCCCTCTCCCAGAAGAACGAAATAGTTTAGGAAATATTTTAAAAAGGAAGAATATTATATTTCCCGTAAAAGAGAAAAAAGAAATCTTAAGGGAGACAGAAACTCAAAGCCCCATCCGCAGCAGATATTTGGTGCCCGTTAAGAAAGGTTGGGCCATCCTATTTACAAAACAAAAGACCTCCAGCTCCAGGGTGGTGGGATTAAGACACGACCCTCCAGGACATTTTAGGATTATCTAGCAGCAGGGCTCACTGCATTACAAAATCATCTGGGCACATTGCATCACCCAGCAAGCTTCAACCAAACTTGGCTCAGACAACCTACAAAGTTAGCTATGATCCTTACAACAGCCAATATAATACATGTTCTTGTACAGGAACAGGAAGTTCAAGTACAAAGCCCAAGACAGGGTGTAAATATCCCCCCCCCCTCTCTCTTATTTTGGTGCCAGCTTATCTACAAGACAAAAATCTTCAGCTCCAGGATGATGGGATTATCCTTCAGGGCAAAGCCATTCAGCCACAATAGGAATTGACCTTCATTCACCCAGCAAGATTCAACCAAGTTTGGGACACAGACAGCCTACAGAATTAGCTATGACCCCCCCACATAGCCCCTGGGAGTCTGACAACAACCAATAGAATACATTTATTGCACAGGAACAGGAAGCTCAAGGGCAAGGCCCAAGAGAAGATATAAATACCTCTCTCTCTCTCCTCCATGTGTTCAGCTGCACCGAGACTATGTGCTTAATGGTTCTGCTCCATTAAACCATCTTTCCAATCGGCCTCCATGTTTCCAGTGTTTTTCTCCTCACTTGGAACTGAATCCAGATGGATATATTTCTCCCAACACTGCTAAAACAAAAAGAAAAACAAACACATTAAAATTTGTGTCAAAGAGTTTTCTTTGCATTTTACTTCTATCAATTCTTCCCTCGGTTGGTTAAAATAATTTGTTCTGAGACTCACTGGACCTGAGAAGGTCTTTGCTTTGGAGGAATGAACCACCCACTTAGGTAGAGAATCTCCAAAACAAAAACATACCTACAGAAACAACAATGATAACAAATACAAGAGAGAAAGCTGTCAAAGATTTTAGCTCTGACCTTCTAACAAATTGTTCCCAACCACCAGCCTAACTATTTGCATTTTGTACATCATTCTGAGCAAAACTAGCTATTGCTTTCGTTAGTGATGAATAGCCTGATATTAAAAAAAGAAAAATATTTTTTAAAAAACAAAACAAAACAAAACACACTCTCCACTTATATAAGGCATCAACGGGGGGTTTTTTTTGGCTCAGCTTTCCTCAACGTAATTTCTTATAAAAAGTGTTTTAAGCATCTTAGTGTATGTAACAATAATCCCTCCCAGCCCAAAGCAGATGCTATTAGCAATTGTGTACATTTCAGGATTTCCTCTTCAAAACCAGGTCTGCTTGGATGAATGGCATTTCACTAGAGGGCTGGCTTGACAGAGAAACAAAAACAGAATATAAGGCAAGCTGCAAATCTTAATGAACCCCCATAATACTTCATATTGTTGGAAGAACTATCCATCTAGTTTGGTTCCTAGCTGGGAGAAAGACACTGGAAACATGGAGGCTGATTGGAAAGATGGTTTATTGATGAAGCAGAACCACCAAGCACATGTGATTCTAGGCAGCTCACCACACGGAGTTGGGTTTTGCACTTGAGCTTCCTGTTCCTGTGCAAGAACATGTATTCTATTGGTTGTTGTAGGCGTCGTAGGTGGCTCTGTAGGTTGTCCCAGATCTGATTGAAGTTTGGAGGGTGTGGTGCAGCTGAGATGATGCAATGAAGGGGCTTGTGTTATGAAAGGGTGTTGGGCAATTCCTATTATGGCTGAGGGCTAATCCTACCTTTGTTCAGACCTTGCTTCAGGGAATTTGCTTATGAATAGAGCTATCTATCTCTTTATCTCTTAAGTGCTGACATCTGCTGAGGGCTATTAAGAAAGATGGGGGCTATTACGAATGAGTCTGGTTCCTGCCTGTAAAAAGAAATATGTTTCCAGGGAAATATAATATTCTGCTTTCGTAATATTTCTCAAAATATTTCATTCTTGTAGGAGAGGAGTTGGTGCTAACTTTCTACAGTATATAAGAAGAATGTAGACAATATTGGCATGGAAAGGCAATGCTGCTCTCTATGAAATGGCTGCTGACAACAGCAGTTGGTAGAATGAGCCTATGAAAATGAAACACACAAAGGTTTGGACTAGAAGACCTCCAAGGTCCCTTCCAACTCTTCTTATTCTGTTTCTGATCTCATTCACGAGATACATCTTCTATAGGGGGGTATGATCTGTTTTTCTTTTGGGGGGAGTTGTTCCTTCTTTTTAAGGGAGAGCCAACTAGAATTGTTGGTCCACCTCTAAATTCTAACAATCCAACAAATTGGGGTGAAACTTATGACCGTTGTCGACTGTCATATCAAAGTTGTTGAGTTGGCGAGGTCTTGGAAACAGAGTAAAGGTGGTCCTCGACTTATAACCATAATCGAGCCCCAAATTTCTGTTGCTAAGTGAGACATTTGTAAAGTGAGTTTTGCCCTATGTTATTTTTTTATTTTTTTAAAATTTATTTTTATTTAATATATACAAGCATGTGCATTTTGATTCAAATGACTATGGGGAGACCACAACAGTTGTAAATGTGAAAAATGGTCATAAGTCAATTTTTTGCCAGAAATGGTATAAGGTCTTCTGCTTGAGCAATGGGCTGGACTAGATAACCTACAAAGTCCCTTCCAACACTGTTATTTTGTAAAACTTTGAATGGTCACTAATGAACGATTGTAAGTTGAGGATTACCTGTGTCCAATAGCCTCTGGTTGATTATTTTTTTAAAGAAGCAGCTGATCCTGTCCTCTCTCTCCCCAGGATAACAAGTCTGCCTGGCAGGGAGATGAATAGTTATCTGCCACATCTATTCATCTCTGCCCCCTGCCTTTTATCCCTAGAGCTAGGGTGGGGCTTTGCTAGCAGTGGTGGCTCTTCTGTCCCAAGGACCATCCCATAGATTTCCACTGCTCTCCTCTCCTCTGCCTTCTGTGCATCCACACAACAGGCACTGGACCCAGCTCTTTCTCCTCTTTCTCATCAGCCACCTCCAGGCTTGGGAGCTGTTGACTCTCCATCTGAGGGCTGATGGATGGCCCAGGCTCTGCCTCTTTCTCTCTCTCTGCCAGCTCTATTCCCTCTTCCCCCTCAGAGCTCTCAGGTTGCCTTGATGCTGATCCTGACTCCACGTCTCCTCCTCATCTGATTTGGCTGCTGCAGGGGCCAGAGGCCAATAGGCCACAACAGATCCTAGATTTGAAATCCAGAAGAAATTTAATCCGTTAACATTGGTAATATGTGTATGTGTGTATGTGTATGCATGTACACACATTTTTTATTGCTTTAACAAACCAAGCAAGCAAAAGAACAAAAACATTATGCAAAATGCAAGCGATCAAAAGCAAAACAAGACTAAAGTGATAAAAAAAGAGCATGATCGAATCCATATGTATGAGTACAAAATTCAGTTTATAAGCAACAGGATTAACCTTGACTGCCTGAAATAATAACGATTGATTTTTCTAAATTGTGGATAAAAAGCGGGTTCGTAGATGAAAAGTGAGCGCATCTTTTCAATGCAGGCTTCTAAATCAGGTGCAGCAAATTCCCTCCATCAAAGTAAAACAATATTTTTAGCAATACGGCACACATGATGAATTCAGAGTTCTTCGCAAATCACTAAATTTCAATCTTTCGATATGTAGGTCAAGAAAACATTTCACTGCTTTAAAGCTTCTTTCTCTGTTAATATTAAATCAAAATGGAATAATTATAGAGCCAGCTGAGAACATTGGTGTCAAGGTCTCTGGTGTTACACTTCTAGCATATTCCTGCTTCTAATAACCTTCCAAGGTAGTCCTTTGTTTACGTCCACAAGAAGCTTCTTCAGCTCTGACAGGATAGTGGGGAATGGCTGCGTAGTGGGGGATGTTCAAAGCTGAAGAAGTTTCTTGGATGAGAAGCGAAACATCTTTTAAAAAACCAAACCAAACAGAAAGTCCAGTTGCCTCCTGAAAAAAAGCACCTTTGGGACAACCAGGAGCTGGCTGACTGAGAACCTCTGCAGACTTACCTCTACTTTGCTTTCCCATTTTTGACACTCAAAGGCCCTGTCAGCAATTAAAACAACAACAAATACAAAATATGAATCAGAATAATGGCGATGAAGTTAGTATACGGCTAATAACCAGGTATTAAAATTGTATTGAACTTAAAGAACTGTTCACAGCTGGGGGATGGAATACATTTTTATCCAAACTATGGAAGGACGCCTCCCTAGAGGTCCTTTCCCCATCATAAAAATCCAGGAGAAATTCCTTTGTCACAGATCAGTTATTCATCTTCTGGTGGTGGGATATTTTCAGAAGGATGTCTACTGATGAGAATAACCAGGCAGATTGATAGTGGGTCAATTTTGAAACCATTTTCAGGTTTAAAGGTCAGGATCATTATGTTGCGTGGAACCCAGAAAGCAACTTGTAACCAGGACAGAATTTCCATAACGAAGTCATAATTTTTATCAAGAAAATCCAAGGTTTTGTCTATCCCATCAATATCTTATCCGCATCAATATCTTAAGTGCCTTTCAGTAATCTGTTTTAAGTATCCAGCAGGTATTAAACCAGAATCTCTCTCTCTCTCTCTCTCTCTCTCTCTCTCTCTCTCTCTCTCTCTCTCTCTCTCTCTCTCTCTGTGTGTCAATCAGAATCAACATACGTTTTAACAATATTGACTCTCCTTCATAGAATTATGGGTACATTTTTTTTGCCAGCTACTGATGTCGATATTCTTTATTTATTCATTCATTCAATTTATATGGCCACCCAACTTATACTGTGATTCTGGGAGCTGAAACCTCATTAAAAGAAAGAGACAAAAACTAAAGACATATTAGAGATCCCTCACAATATGCATAATTAAACCTCTTTGACAATAGACTCATCTAACTTCCTTGCCCAAGTGATTAAGCAATTTGAAATCTCTATTTCTAAGAACAGAAGAAATCTTTGGAATAATTATCCCAAGATAAAACACAATAAAATGATAACATAATTATCCCAAGACAAATAAATAACTGATAAGACCCTATTCTTTACAAAGGTCCATTGAAACCTTTGCTCTTCTGTAGTACAAAGTATTTTAGCTTTACTCTGGTTAATAGAATAATTTACCAAACAGTTAAAGAAGAAACATTAAACGCTGGTAAGGAATACATTGGATGATTAAGAACACATCAATTGTCTTCTGATTTTTTTTTGTAAGCTTGATTTTCACTTCTAATTTGTAAATGTTAACCTTGTTTTTAATTTTGTTTTAACTAGTCATATTTTATACTGTTTTATTAAGTTGTTTGTAAATCACTCAGAGTCACTTAGGTGACAAGATCAGTGTAGAAATTTGATAAAGTATCACAATAAATATTGCTTTTCAGCTATCTTAAAACTCTTGAGTACCCTTCAAATGTCTAATAAAATAAGCCAAAGTCTCCAAAGGCAAATTCAATATGGCAGGAAGCATTGGCACCATCTAGTTACTCACATGTATGCAGTCAATAGCAATAACAATAGCACTTAGACTCCTATAGGCTTCACAGTATTTGACAGCACTCTCTAAGTGATTTATAGAGTCACCATATTGCCCTCAACAATCTGGCTCTTCATTTTACAGATCTTGGAAAGATGGAAGGCTGAGTTAACCTTGAGCCGGTCAGGATTGAACTCCTGCAGTACTGCATTCTAACCACTGCACAACCATGGCTCATAAAAATCAAGACTTTTAGAAAATGCATACCCATAATTCATGTCATATCTAGGTTACTTTTTCCTAAAAAGATTCACAGGTAACTTTCCTCTGAAATAATGATGGAAGTTCCAGGTCATTAAAACAAGATCATTTGGCTAAGCTCAATATTGGAGCAAATACAGAGTTTTTTGTCTTAAGTGACACTTCAGAGGAATTGAAAATATTTAATGTTATTCTTCACGTTCAAAGTAAAA
>JANHFL010004226.1:19854-30987 GCA_032468155.1 Oxyrhabdium leporinum
TAATTTTTACCCCTGCACTCTGGCGTGGGCGGGATCTTAATTAGGGCTTATTTTGGGGGGGGGGTAGGGCTTATATTGGGTGCACATGTAAAAATCAAGCTAGGACTTACTTTCAGGATAGGTCGTATTTTTGGGGAAACAGGGTAGCTTCTGCTTACTGCGGTCATATATTTGCTTAACATAATTCCTTTGTTTCTCAGTTCTATTACAGGTGTAATGCTCCATGTTTTTGTGGCAGAAAAGTGAGACTATCCAAATAAAGAGCACAGTGGTTCATTATGATGCCTTCTCCTACTGTGACAGGTATCCAGCCATAAAGGAGGTTTGGTTCATTATGTGCTATCAAATCATTTTTGACTCTTACTAACCACATAGATAGATTTTCTCAGCAATGACTTGTCCCTAACCTGATTTTTTAGGTCTTCCAATGGTAGACCCATTGTGTCACAACTGTCATTGTATGCTTGAACTTCACATTTGCTGGCTGCCAGTCTGCCATGAACTATGGGGGGAGGGAGCTGAACAGGAGGGGGGAAGACTAACTACTCATTGTACCTTCCAGAGACACCATCTTAAGGCCAAAACCCTGGGAAAGGAATGTAACGGCTCACCAACCAGCCCACTGTTGAAGAGACCTTTCCCAAAACAATTTAGTCAAGTAAATTGGACAATAAGGGACCAGCAGAGGGAGGAACTGAATGAGGAAAGTTAACCAGGAAAACTTCAGCGTATGAATGTCAGTTCTGGCTTTGCTATACTGTAATCCACTTGGCCTTTAGTAAAGTGAACCTTTCACACTAGAATGGAGTTGAGGGTTGCTGTTACTTGAGAGACCAAGTTGGGGCAGGACTGACACATTGTCTATGTCACTGGGTCCATTCACCTTATTGTTGGTTCTACTCTTCTCTCTCTTTCCACCTTTCCCAGTATCCTAGACTTCTCAAAGGGAGCTCGGTCTTTACCTTGATTGAAGGACTACATATGTACTATTAAGTCAGTGTCAGCTCCTAGCAACCACATAGGTATATTTCCTTCTTGACAGTCTGTCCCTAGTCAAATCCTTCAGGTCTTCCAATGGTGCACCCATAAACTTTATAAGTGAGTTTATCCAGCTCCCTTCTTGGCTTTCCTTCCACTTTAGAGCTTTCTTCAAAGAGCTAAGTCTTCAGATGACATATCTGAAGTGGTATGATTAGAACTCAGTTATTTATGCCTCAGATTTGAACTCTGGGTTGATTTGATGCAGTTGTTTGTTTTGTCTTGTGAACAGCATTTTCAGAAAACTTTTCCAACATTGAAGTTCAAAGACTTACAAAATCTAAGGGAATTGCTTTCTCCAAAGGTAAGTTGCATGGTTTTATACTATTACATTTGGGTGTAATCCCTGGATAAGGCTGTAGTCAACATAGTGTGAATTGCCACTTTGGACATCCTTAGGACAAATAGACGGTAAGACTATTAACACATCCAAAAGACAACAGGTCTGGCCAGAGGTCAAAACTGGTAACTTACTAAAATCCGGAACAGTAATGTTACTCTTTATTTATTAAATTTGTATGCTGCTCATCTCACCATCAAGAGACTCTGAATGGCATACAGTATCAAAATAGCAATATAGACCATTCAAATAAAAACATTAAAACATTAAGCCTTAAAACAGAAACGTTGACATTTACAATAAATTAAATCATTAAATTAGTGATGTTTTTAATGCACACTATAAACAAAATAATTGCTTTTTGATGCTGAAAACTCAGGTTAGTAATCTGAACTGGATTTGACAATACAAGGCTTTGGGTGATAGATTCAATACAGTTCATCAATGTTATTGTGGATTCTCTACAGCAAAAATTATTGCATACTTTCCATTTATTTTATTGGACTGCTATGCTGCTCCTATTGCAACTAACTCTGAGAGCTTAACATATCCTATTTCTAAAAGTTAGATTTCAAATATACATAAATATGAATCAAATAATAAAAATATGTGCAGTTTTATGCCAGGGGCCTTAAACACATTTCAACAAAGCATCCGTAATGCACCTGTTTCTAAGTCTGCTAAAAAGAACCAACTTTCAAACCACCTTTCTAAAAACCCAGCAAGATTTGCAGTTTGAAACCTGCAGGATGCTTTCAACCCTAACCCTATTTTTCCTCAATTGCTCAAACCTTCCAGACAGTGAATTGCTGAAATTTGCTGGAAGCCAAATTTTACAGAGCAGAGCTAACAATGGGGTGCAATAAAATGCATTTTCTAGATCAGGGGTTTCCATTTTCTTTTTCAGGCTGTGGAATATTTTTTTTTAATATCCCTGGAAACCCTGAATCAAGAGGCAAAGTTCTGTAGGTTGAAATGCAGTGTTCAAATGAACTTTTAAAATCTGTCGTGGAAATGCATGGAAATCTTTATGGAATTCTAGGATTGTAAAAGCATAGTTTAGAAAAAAAAATCCTACCTGGATAAACAAATATTGACCATGAGTTTATAATACAGGAATCTATTTTACAGATTAACAGAGTTAGAAGGGACCTTGTAGGTCATCTAGTCCAACCTTCCGCCCAAGCAGGAGACCCTACACCATTTCTGACAGATGGCAGTCCAGTCTCTTCTTGAAAGCTTCCAGTAATGAAGCTCCCACAACGTCTGAAGGCAAGCTATTCCATTGATTGATTGTTCTCATAGTCAGAAAATTATTTCTTGTTTTATATTGAATCTCTCTTTGATCAGTTTCCATCCATTATTCCTTGTCTGGACTTTAGATGCTTTGGAAAACAGGTTGACCTCCTCCTCTCTGTGACAGCCCTTCAAATATTGGAACACTGCTGTCATGTCTCCCCTGGTCCTTCTCTTCACTAGACTAGCCATGTCCAGTTCCTGTAACCGTTCCTAATGTTTTAGCCTCCAGTCCCCTAATCATCTTTGTTGTTCTTCTCTGCACTCTCAACATTTTTCATATAGACTCAACATTTTTATATAGTGTGGTGACCAAAATTGGATGCAATATTATAGGTGTGGTCTTACTAAGGCTTTATAGAGTGGTATTAGTACCTCCCTTGATCTTGATTGAATCCCTCTGTTAATGCAATTTAGGATTGCATTGGCTTTTTTGGCTGGCACCACACACTGTTCATATTTAATTGGTTGTCCACTAAGACTCTAAGATCCCTCTCACAGTTATTGCTATTAAGTCTGGTATCACCTAGTCTATATGTGTACTTTTGGTTTTTCTTGCTTAAGTACGAAAAAGCAAGACTTTACTTTTCTCTATACTGAATTTCATTGTGTTAGATATTTTGTTAGATTTGTTTTTCTTTTTCAGTGGTACTGTGCTGGACTAGGTTTTTATGGTCATATTTCAAGCTTCTTGTGTTGTTTTCTGCTTTGTTATGTGGCAATAACTCTGAGGATGTAGGTAAAGAGCAACTGGAATCATCTAATAAGCTAACCAATAATACTGTTTGGATGTTTACAATGATAGATGTTAGTTAATAGGACACCATAGTCCTAGGGCAATCTTTTCTAGCATGGTACCTTCCAAATACATTTATAAGTCTAAGAATTGTAATCAAACTGGGAAAATTCAACTAACTTGAATTTGATTAAGAAACTTGCTTATCTCAGGAAGTAGTATATTACTCTTCAGATGTCTACATCATTAGAATAAACTCAGAGTGATAAAATCACAGCTGCTAGACTCATCACCAAGCTTGACTTACCACTTACCATGAGACTCCAGTTGATCCTCACCTTGATTCTCTTGGTTACACACATGAGATGATACAGAAGCAAAAAAAAAACTTTCATTGGTAGAAGACCCCTCTTCTCTGAGGACTCTTGGGGTATCAATCATCTTACTCATCCCTTAAACTGAATAAGATTTTTGACTGAACCAGGCATATACCTGCCTTAAACACCTTCTGCTGTCTTTTCTTTGCTAATAGAAAATATGGTAGGAAAGTAGGGAAGGTTAGCTGCCAGGTGAGTAGAAGAGAGAACTGTAGACTGCAGCCCTTCTTTGTCAGTAGGATTTCTTGGCATAACTTTCAATTACCTCTTCAATATTTTTTTTTCCAGGACTGCCCCCCTCCCTGTTTAATTAAATGACTCTGAAATAAAATGGAGTAAATATCATGTGAATATATTATTTTGAACCTGCGCAAATCCTTCTTTGTGGTGTGTCTGTAGTCACACATTAAGGTTCTAGAGAAAACACTCTGGAACCTTTTGGAGATACCTCCTTCATCAGCAAGCTTACCCAGTGGGTTTGTCTTTTCATTCAGATCCTTTTGCTTACCGTAGATATTTCAGATTCTTTTAACTAACTTGGTCACTTCTGTTCTTCTTTACTCCTTCATAAACTAGCTAAAAGGCACCAATTACAACAAGGATCTTTGGGGAATTGTACTTTGCATCTAGCTCCAACATGAAAATTGTCCATTTATTTCATTCTGATTCTCAGAGGGGGACATTTGAAAAATCCAAAGGTTTCAGAGTTTCCAAGGACCATATTACTGCAGTCTAAGTATGATTAGAGCAAGATTAACGTGGCAATGTTGTGATCTGTGTGACAACCATCATTCATGTACATCAGAGGTGGGGAACTGTGGCCCCTTTATGATTGGTGGACTTCAACTCCCAGAATTCTTGAACCAGCCATGCTAGCTCAGGAATTCTAGGAGTTGACGTCCACCAGTCATAAAAGGGCCATAGTTCCCCACCCTAATGTACATAAACAGTAGCTGAGGTTTCGTATTTTATGAGCTCAACTAGCATGTTTCCACTTTCTGACAAATCCATTGAAACTGAAAGCACCAGTAAAACGATGTAACTTAATACTTTTGTAAGGTACAAGGAAACCAAACAAAATAGTATTTTTGCAAAGAAACATAAATCCAATTTTTATTAAATATTACAGTAGTGTTTAATATTGCGTCAATTGCCTAAAATGGTTTTCAAATAAATTTCTCATCTCTAAATATTTGTACCAGCTACAAATAATTTGATCAGAGGTTTTACAATAATAATAGTAATTAAAACTAAAAACTAACCTGTAACAAACTTAACAATTGTTGATAAGAAAGACAAACAAGTCTGGATAAGGGACACTGAAGTATCTGGAGACAGCAGAATAGAAAAGAACTGGAGAAAAATCACAAAATACAATACCTGCAAATAGAAGTAGAACGACTGTGTCAAAAGAAAGCAAAGGCAGTACCAACAATAATCGGTGCCTTGGGTGCAATCCCAAAACACCTGGAGACCACTTGACCACCATTGGCATTGACAAAATCACCATGTCAACTGGCAAAAGGCAGCTTTACTTGGAAATACCTCACATCATGCAATGATACCTCCAATACCATCTAGCAAGAACAACACCTGCCTATTGCAGATCCTTGGGAAGGACTTAATTAAAGTAGACATACTATAACCACACGGTTTTAATTATTTAATGAATAATTTAACTATTAGGTTTTACTGTGTTTTTTACTTGCTGTCTTACAACATGTTTTCTTTTTGTTTTTTGAGCAGGTCAATGACTGTAAAGTAATGACTAAAGTAATATCACTACTGCTATGCTCTCGAGTAGCTAAGAATACAAATCAGTAAAAATGATTTGTGTAATAACCCAGACAAACGAACAAAGGTGTCAGACTAAATGCGCAGGAGACCAAACAAAAAGTAAAAATTAGTGTAAGTAGGGTGCCAAGCAGGTCACCTCATTTCTGAAGGAAATAAGTAAAACCATAAAGAGCATAATTGGGATTCATGCAAAAGAGGACTCATGAATAATACCATGTTGGCGGTAACTGCAACACGGGCACAGAGCTCATCTTGCTGGGCTGCTATTTCATTTCCCCCATTGTACACCCACTTTAGGTCTGACCTCCCACTCCCCTACATTTGCAATGAATCAAACTGACATCAGCAATAGGATGGGAAAGATTTGTTCTGCGGAATGGCTTGTGCTGAACTTGCTCTCAGTCACAGCCCAAGGAAAGTGCAGGGGAAAGTTTCACAGGCAAACCAACTGGCTTACCTGTCATAATACTTTCCATTCGATACACTACCTGCTATTACAACAAATTGACGACACTCACCATTGTCTGTCATTCATTTAGAAAAAAAAAATGAAAATAGGTCACTCTGTCATTCTGTCCCCTTCCTGAACATTACGGTTATTTAGCTTACAGACAAATGTTGACTACATAAAAAGTCTTTAAGGGTAGAGGGAAAAAATGATTTATCCTCCAACAGCATTCTGAAACAGTCATTTAGGGAAAATGTGCTACTCAAAAGCTATAACGAAATAAAGTCTCCTTCAATCCCTGGGGGCTTATTGGAAAGTTTATCAATATCTACATGAATGGTGTGTTTTCCGAGTACAATTAGTTTTGGACAAAAAAAACAGTAATAGTAATAATAATACACATATCATTAATAATAATAATCACATAGTAATAGTAATATTAGCTTATCCCTACTAGTAAACCTTCATTATATACTGTATTTTTTGGAGTATAAGACGCTCCGAAGTATAAGAAGCACCTAGCTTTTGGGGAGGAAAACAAGGAAAAAAAAATCTGCCTCTGCCTCCCAGCAATTTGCCTCCTTGCAGCAAACAGCCTGTTTCAGCTTCAGCACAGCCTGATTAGCAGAAGCAGCTGATTGTCACTTGGATCGGCCTCCTGACAATTAGCTGTTTCAGGCTGCTGGGATCGCCATCGCCTATTGCCACCTCGGCATAGCCCATTTTTAGCCTCCACATGCCCCGTTTTTGGCCTTCACGCACCTCTGCAGAGTGGGCGGGGCTTCAGCAATATTCGGTGTATAAGACGCACAGACATTTCCACCCACTTTTGGGGGTGGAAAAAGTGCATCTTATACTCCGAAAAATATGGTAGATGTCTGTGAGTTGGCACCATCTCACAGTGAGGCATGATGGTGGCTGCTAGTAATAAACAAACGCATTGGCCGAAGACTACTTTGAACCCAAAGGAGACGTCCATCTGGAGGAAAGTGCCAGCTGCTTTGCTATATGAATCAAGGCTCTAGTTTCAGGCTCTGCTGGGTAAGAAGTATTTGTTTTGCACCTCTGCTCAAAGTTTGATGAGGTCATCCCGTTTCTCCCAACTCAAGATGCACAGAAGGATTACCCACCCTTGGATGAGGCTGCCAGTGGCATTCCCATATAAGTCAATTTTGGCTTCCTTCTGATCAGGAACCATACTAAGAATGGTGACTCATGCTGAAATACAGGCAGGTGGTCTCCTCTGAGGATGTGAGTAAGTCTTGTTCTTTGTTTGCTAAAAATAAGTCGTTGGAGCATTAGGAGCCCTGTGGTCCTCCAATTTTAAACCAGACAAAAAAAGTTCTGCAATCTTTTGTGTGCCTATTCAACCTTAGACTGAGTCAGATCAGCCTGTACGTGGTTGCAGTCTAAATTTTAAATCTAAACTTTAAGCTAGCCAACTGAAGTATACTGAGGTTGCTATACTTTTTCCAGCTAAACACTTGTTCAAGATTGGATTCATTTGTGCAAAGGGCGTAGAGATCAGGCTAGGTATCACTGGGAAATACTTCTTTAAGTGGTAAATACGATATTAAATTTGCAGGAAGGAGCCCATGTAATACCATCAATGTTTCTTTGCATGCATGAATAGCTGTGAAAGCATATTTATATTGTGCACATTAACGAAGCTCATCACTAACAAATTGCCTCTCAGGCATCTGGAAGCTTTCATTACTAATTGGTTTTTAGAATGTGGCTTAAAGGACATCATTAACGTACAGATCCTCATCCTGTAATGAGCTAGAGAAAGGGAGATGAAGGAGGTAGTTAACAATCCCACTTCACTTTTACTTGTTGCTATGGAATTCCTCCTCCTTCATTGCTCAGATTTTGTGGATTTTTCCTCATGCTGAAAATCGGGATCAGGCAAATGGCCAATAGCCTTCCTGAATCTGGCACCCTCGCACTGCATTGTAATGTCAGCTTCTAGAATTCCCAGCCAGCATCTGGAGAATGCTAGGATAGACAGCTACAAGAGCATTTGCATTCAGAGGGTGTGACTGGTTAGCATGAGCAAGAATCCAAGGGGGCATCCGGACAGAGGATTCTTTGTGTTACCAGTCAAAAGTCACGGTGCAATTATATCTTCCTCCTTCTTCCAGGGCAATCTCCATAGTTGGAAAAAGAGGAGAGGAAAGGTAGTGAGAAAACACAACTCGAAATGAAAGGAGACAATGGGCACTTATACACTCTCACTGCTTAAAAGCAGCACGAAGGTAACGTGCCATTGACTTCACTAAAGCCTCTTCAGACACTACAAGAACAAGAAGCAAAAAGGCAGGGCCAGTCTTGAGCTGCCCACAGGTTAAATCTTAGAATCATAGAGTTGGATGGGACTTGGAGGTCTTGGAGTAATTCTCAAATCATCCCATACAAATAGCTTTCCAAACTTTGTTTGAAAACCTCCAAAAATAGCATCCATGACTCCAGGCAGGCTTTTCCACTGTTTTAACAGCTGTCAAGATCAAGAAATTACTCTTTATTTCAAGTTTGGGTCTTTCTCTATAAAGCTTCTACCCATCGGTTTCTCCTAAGCCCAGGCACTATGGAGAATAATTCATGCCCTTTTTCCTGGGACAGCTGTTAAAGTATTGGAAAGCTGCTATCATGTTGCCCCGTAGCTTTCTCTTTTTTAAGTTAAACATATGCAGTTCTTTTCACTGTTCTTCATATGAGCTATGGCGACGCAGTGGTTAGAATGCAGTACTGCAGGCTATTTCTGCTGACTGCAGGCTTAAATTTGGCATTCAAGTCTCACCAGGCTCAAGGTTGGCTCGGCCATCTATCCTTCCAAGGTGGGTAAAATGAGGACCCAAATTGTTGGGAACAATATGCTGACTCTTGGAAACTGCTTACAGAGGGCTGTGAAGCGGTATATAAGTCTAAGTGCTAGTGCTATTTAGCTTTCCAGGCCCCCATCATCCTGGTTATTCTTTTCTGCACTCTTTCCAATTTCTCAGAAATCTTCTTGTATGTATGCGTGCATGTATGTGTTTATTTATTACATTTATATGCCCTCTATGTCACTTTCAAGTGATTCTGTAGCGACCAAACCTGGACATAGTATTCCCCATGCAGTCTGACCAGCTCAGCAAAGGGAAATGATCATTTCTTGTGATCTCGACATTGTATCACTCAATAATGATGGTTCTGATTCTTTTGGCAGCTAAAGCACTCTGTTGCCTCATGCATAAATCACCTAGGACACCCAGATTCTTCAGAAAAGTATTACTGCCACTTATCTTCTAGCTGCACATCAGGTTTTTCTTATTGTAGTCCACGTCCTGACACAACAACCAACACCTTGTTCCCATTCCATGTAAAACAGAATTAAATAAAATACTTTGTATGCCATATTGATGTTGGTACCTTGTGTTGCATTCTGGCTTCCCAGAGAGGAAAAAATCCCAATGGTTTTAATGAGTGAAAGCTGAAAAGCGTCATGCCCCCCTGTTTGTTTTAAGGATCTGGCAATTTGGTTGAAGAAGGTGAGGGGGGAAAGAGGAGTTTGTTAAAATAGTGAGCCATTTTGGTGTAGGGGTTAAGGCATCAGGATAAAAGCCAGGAGTTCTAATCCTATCTTAGATACAAAGCCAGTCATTCAGTGCCAGCCCTAGGAGGACAATGGCAAGCCACTTCTGAAATCTTGCAAAAAAACAAACAAACCCAAAACCTATAGGGGTTCATCCAGCAGTCAGCAGGGGAAAACAGCTTACTCACCACTAGCTCCAGAGTTGCAATGCCTCTTACACACTGAGGCTGAACTATTAGAAATGATGCAGATTTGATTCTGGAGATGCATGCATACCATGCTCGGAGGTGCCCAATATCTGATTTACCTTGATTCTCTATGGTTTTCCCCTGTTGAGGCACAATCATCATATAATAACAGCCACTCCAGAGCTTAGTTCTCTCTTTACCGCACACACAGAAAGAATTGTCCAGTATAATGAAAAGTAGTTGAAATGTGCCTATTTCTTTCAGTTTGATAATGGCAAGGGGGAGGATAAGTGTGATTAAGATGCTGACAGAAACTTGAAATGAGAATTGTCTACTTTAGGCAAGTAATAGACTGCTCTCCATTAGATTATCATTACCATGACTCCACTGCCTTTGGGGGTGTAAATTAAAAGCGGGATTATGATTATATCTCAGTGGTGCATTGCTTGATTTTGGGACAATCTGGCAAAAGGTTGCTTGCACTCTCTAGCAACAGAGATGTTGCCATGAGTAACATCCTGGAGCAACAGGGAGTTTTGTAGAGGAAAAAATCAGAAATATTGTAATGGGGTTTAGATTTGGCAATGCATAAAAAAAAATCAGACCCTTTGGGCTACTTGCCAATGGTTTCAAATAGACCATCTATTAAGAGACCATCCCTTTTTACTCCGGTTAGTCCACACCAGGGTTCATATTAATATATAACCCTTAAGCACAGCAATCCTAGGAGAAAAGGGAAAGAATTGTGTAATGACTTGGCCCATCAGGTGTGAACAAGTAGACATACACGTGAAGAGTTTAAACTAGCTAGGAATCTTCCCAGACTTGCATTTTTCCCGTAGGAAAAACTAGATAAGGTTCAACAGCATTCAAGGGGGTTCAGATCTTGCTCTCTTATGTTTATGTAATGATTCCAGGCTAATTCCCCATTTGACCTCTCTCCTCGACTAGGACCATCTCCCTCCGACAGTCCTGCAGTTAAGCATCCACATTGCCTTGTCACCAGGAATGAATTCCATCATCTGCTAGGTGCTCTCTAGACTTCCATCGCTCCCTGCTAGCACACCCTAAAATTATCATGATTTTCCTGGTTTGAATGAAAATCCCAAAGCAGGTGATTTTTTTCTCTTATACAGTATGTGTCTTCCTTTTCAAGGTTAACACTCTGCTCTTGGGCAACTGGAATACAGGACCAAAGGCCAGAGGGCTGCAGCTTTCAAGGTGCCTCGCTCTGAATTTAGCAGGTACTAGAAACTACTTATTAGCTGGGATGTCATGAACCCCAGCTTAATTACAGCTCTAAACCTTGTCAAACTAGCTTTTGTAGTGATCTCTCTTC
>JANHFL010004226.1:36952-49433 GCA_032468155.1 Oxyrhabdium leporinum
TTTGTGACCTTCTGACAAGCAAAGTCAATGGGGAAGCCAGATTGCCTAGAGAAGTTGTTGGATACTCCAATACTGCAGACTTTTCAAAACAGATTGGACAACCATTTGTCTGAAATATTGTAGGGTCTCCTGCCTGAGCAGGGGGTTGGACTAAGAGACCTGTTATTCTGATATTCACTTAACAACTGTGTTACAGTTTTTAGATGTTGTTAATCACTGCAGTGATTCAGTTTTCAGCTGTGGCAAGAAAGATCACAAAAAGGAGCAAAACTCACTTAACAACTGTCCTGTTCAGCAACAGAAATTTTGGGCTCAATATTGGTCATAAGTCAAGGGCTAGCTATAGTCATTTCCTCATGTGATATCAGCCAGAGGTGAAATGCAGCTGGTTTGGACCGGTTCTCCCATACTGGTAGTAACAAATGCTGCCAGTTCAGAAGAACCGGTATTTCTGATGATCAGCTGGGCCCGTCCACCTACCCCTGCTCTAGTCTGTCCTTTATTTCCTCCTTTCTAGCTCATCAATCATGTGGCACAGCTGATTCCCCACCCACGCCCTTGCTGTTCTACTGACTCGGAAGGCAAGCAACTGACTCGGAAGGCAAGCAACTGACTCGGAAGGCAAGCAACTGACTCGGAAGACAAGCAACTGACTCCGAAGGCAAGCAACTGACTCCGAAGGCAAGCAACTGACTCGGAAGGCAAGCAACTGACTCGGAAGGCAAGCAACTGACTCGGAAGGCAAGCAACTGACTCAGAAGGCAAGCAACTGACTCGGAAGGTGAGCAACTGACTCGGAAGGCAAGCAACTGACTCGGAAGGCATGCAACTGACTCCAAAGGCAAGCAACTGACTCCGAAGGTAAGCAACTGTGCTTCAAAATGCCCCATTTGCAGCACTGTGCGTAATCACCTTAGGCGCTCGCACGCTCATCGAACCGTTTATTAAACCGGTTGCAATCCACCACCGATATCAGTGTAAATGAAAATTGACATTCTTAGGAAAATAAAACAGTAATGAAGTTACGAAATGCCACTGCATTGGGGTCAAAATCTCTCACGTTCAGCCCTGAACATTCTTCCTCTAGTAGCTCATATTAGGTTAGAACTTGCTACACATTGGATGTATCCCATCCATCATCATGATTGGCATTTCACAAGTGTTGAAAACAGTGAACTCGGCGGACTCGTGGTTCTCTTCTTCACCCACCTCTTTTTCCTTTTCAGTTACTTAGAAGGATAATCATTTATTTACTGAACGAAGCTGGCATTTAGTCATTGTCTCTTACAGATAATTTGGTGGCTTTATCAGGCTGAGAGACAGAAAATCCAGTCAGATACTGTATGTCTTGTGCTCTCCAAGCAGCAAGGAAATGCCATTTTTCTTATCTTTAGCTCCAATGTTGTTTTCAATGAAAAGTTGACTAAACCTATTTGCATGTGCCTACAAATGTCCATCAATCTCCATAAAGTAAAGACCTTTTTAAACTTGGAACGTTTTTTTAAATCTAACATGATTTTTTCTCTGCCTCCTCACCTAGTTGTTTTAAAGGAAACAGCAAGAAATTGAGATAGAATAGAGATACTATCCTAATGTATAAACACTTAGGCAGAGATGAAAGACCCCTAAAATACCAGAGCTTGGGAATAGAATAGAAAGTTGAAAAAATATCCTAGAAGGCATCAATGGAAATTCACTTTTATAATGTTGCCAAGAAAATAACAAGAATTTTTCAAGATTTGAGCTCAATACAATGAAGATTTCCCCTTCCTCCCCCTTTTAGTCTGATACAGTGGTACCCTGGTACTCATCGTTAATTAGTTCCAGAAGGTGTACCAAGTAATAAAAATTATGAGTGCCAAACAAACCACATGATTTACCACATGGCCCTTTGTTTCAGCTGGGAGGGACTTCATGTCTGTTCCTTTTCCTAAGTTAGTGACCTGCCTAGCATTTATGACTTCCTGTCCATCCTCTATGGCTGTTCCCCTTTTCCTTTTGCAGTGATTTTCCTGGCATGGCCAATTTCCTATCTGTTCTCTCAGCCACCCCCTTTTCCTATCACAGCATGTTGAGTACCAAACAAACAATGAGTACCGGGACAATATTTTGCATCAAAATTTGTTGAATACCAAATTTGATGAGTTTTGAAGCAGTTGAATACTGAGGTACCACGGTATGCATTTCAAGTATGGTGGAGCCAGTTTAAAGAAATGGGCAAGGGGAGGATTTAAAAACAAGTCTGATATAATTGAAAGTGTACATTTAACATTTTCAGAAAATAATAACATATTACGATTACTTTCCCTTTTCTGCCACGTTGAAAATCATAATGCAGTAACTGTTGGATGTCCTTTGTGGCCACAACTAACTCATTCAGGATTTGCATAATGCCCTTTATATTTCTGTTCTATAACATGTGGATGGATAAAGTAGAAGAAAGCTCTTAGCTGAGATCTTACTGCAAAAAAAAAAAATGTTTCCTAAAAATATTCCAGACGCTTCAGCTTGAATTGCAAGTCTCTTGTAAGCAGTTGAATTCCAGCAATGATTAGATACCAAAAGCATGAAAGCACAGGGTTAGATTCCTTCCTTCCTAAGTAAGCCATTAAAGGGAAAAATCCTGAGTCCACAAATTAATGTTGAATATCATCCAATTAAAAGCAGAGCACAGTCATCTGACAAAAGTTGCAGAAATTATTATAGGTTTCTTCATTGATACGTAGAAGGTCCAAGTTTGCGACACAGGCACATTAGCTGAAGTGCATTTATTATAGCTTTTTATCCAACCTTTGCAACTTTGATTTAAAGTCATGCATTCTAATATGTTTTGACAAGTAAATTGCTTGCCTTTTTTCTTTGATAGCCAACCGTATAAATAATGCATGCATAGTAATAGTGCAAGCAATAATGTAAAAGTCAAGTAATGCTGCACACACAGAATGTTAATGATAAAGGTGCCCTATCTGTTTCAAAGGAAGGGGCAAACTGGAAAAAAAGAGAGGGATGGTTCAGACCTTGCCATCTGGAGTGGGCATAAAGAACAATGTAATACACTGACTCTGCATTTTAAATAGCTAGCCTGGCCATATCCTAGAAAAGAGGACCTGCTTCTTAGTAAAGAAAAGACTACCTGTCGCTGAAGCGTAATAATCAGCATATTATTCTATTTGTGATCTTTTAGGAGTGGCTGGGAAAAATGTTTTCCAGCCTGTACTATGGATTGGATGTGGAGTCATTCCACTCTTACTTAGAAAAGCAATTAGGGAAAGAGAGACATGTCCCATCAGCACTATCAAACTTGTATTCCTGATTGACTAACAATGCTGGGCTAAGTTGGAGAAGAGAGCCAGTGTAGGAGAAGATCAGGCTGATGGAGAGGTCAAACATGTCATCAGTCTTGAATCTCTTCACACTCACAAGAGGCCTCTCCCTCTCTTAAGAGAGGGCTGTTTATTTTTGACATAGATTCTGCTGTCTAAATTAAACAGCCCTCTCAACAGAGGGGAAGGGATGTGGCAACATCTATCTCCAGTCTACAACACAAGTCCTTTCAATAGTTTCAAGAAGGCTTATCACCCATTTTCACTACTCAGGTGACTACTGATGACACAGATAAACCTCCAACTGGCCTCAATGACTCTCTAAAAGAATACAAATTACCAGCTGTCTGCAAGGAGTATAAATCCTTACATTTCCCACCATCCAGTCAGAGCTGAAGAAGCCTCTTGGGTGAGAAGTGAAATGTCTTCAAAGAAAACCAGAAAGTCCAGTTGCCTCTTGAAAAAGCACCATTGGGACAATCATGACCTGGATGACTGAGAATCTCCAGAGACACTGTTCTAGACTGATCAGCAGAATAAGATTGGGGTGGGGTGAGCTATCAAAACAGGCAAGATAATGGTTGGGTATCATGAGCAAAACCCTTTTTGTATGTATATTTATGTCAGACACCTGTAGAAAGAGTGGTTTTTTTAATGTTTTATTAATTTTCTATTAATTATATTTCTTAGTGCTTAATAAACATCGTGTTGTCTGGGTATTTAATTTGCTTAATAATACAGATT
The DNA here is from genome assembly GCA_032468155.1 of Oxyrhabdium leporinum. Taxonomy (NCBI): domain Eukaryota; kingdom Metazoa; phylum Chordata; class Lepidosauria; order Squamata; family Cyclocoridae; genus Oxyrhabdium; species Oxyrhabdium leporinum. The sequence goes on from JANHFL010004226.1 coordinate 41,020, forward strand.
CCATTCATGCTCTCCACCCCTTTTTCCCAACCACTGGTAAAATAGGTTCCATGTTTGATAATATTCTGTGTCTTCTTTCTGTTTGATTTTCAGTGTTAAGTCTGTTCATTTCTGCACAATCTAATCTTCTTAATTATCTCTTTGTCTTGTGGTGTTTCTTCATTTTTCCAATATTGTGCAAAGATAAGAGTGGCTTTGACTGTAATGTTGAGATTACCATCATGCACGGGGCAGCATGGAAAAGGAGAAACGTGAAATAACTCTCTGTGCACAAAATACTCTATATAAGGAAGAATCCTCCAAGAGTCACAATCCTCCTTATATAACGATGCCAGATGCATCTAGAGCTGCTTTACATGTAATTGAACATGTAGCTGGTAATTACTGTGACATCATGAAGGTTGTTCTTATGAATACTCCTATACTCCTTCTCAGGTTATACACATTCAGGAAGCTGGTCAGAGAAACAAAACAAAGCAAAATTGTGCCAACAGCTGAAATTCAAATGCTTACTGTTTGTGGCTCATTTTCATTTTAATGGGAAACTGAATGTTGGTTGAAGGATGAGTTGTTAATGATGTCGGCGAACTCTGTCCATTTGAGGTCGTGATATTTCCAATCTACACGGGATTAGAGGAAGTAGATTATAAATTGCTCCATAGCACAGACAAGTAAATACAACAAATGTTATTTCTTAGGGCCTCGGGTCACCAGTGAGTAGCCTGGCTAATGATAAGTTGTGATTGGTTTTATTTTCCTGGGGGGGGGGGGGTGTTTCGCTCCTCTTTTGGAGGCTAAGAAAAAGTTCATTAGCTTTCTCATCTGAGGTGTGAGATCATTATCTGTAGGAAAACAAAACAAATGCTACTATTCTGGGTGGATTCCTCTACCTTTTTTCTTTTTTTAAAAAAAGGTATTTATGATCATGTAGTGGCTTCAAAATTAGTGAAGAAATGGCTGACCATTGCTTGTTGTATATTAGTCACTGTTGAATGCTCATTTGAATGTCCAGCCAACTCACTTTTAAGAGTTGTGTTGTGTGTGATGTGTCATGTCTCCTGAGAAAGACCTTTTAAGCTTTGTTACCTGGGATTTCCCCAAGGCCCAAGAAGTGATGTTAGCCTAAACTTTTCTCTTATTTTGATAGGCCTTTAAATGGCTGGCACCTTTGCAGTAAGCTTGCTAGAGGTCAAACCATTACTGGTGGTGATGTCATCACATTCCCTTGATCAAGGTGATTCAGACATTATGAGTTATACGATAGGGATGTTGAGAGGGCTCAGGTGAAACAGAGCTCCAGTCATGATCCATATAAATCTACAGGTACAACTATATCAACTCCAGAGAGCTAGCACCATAAATAGGCATGCTGCAAATTGAAAAATTGAAGAATAGGTAGCAGGCTCGAAGACATCAATTGTAGGCAAAAAAAAAATAATAATCAGGTGTGAAAGAAATGCCTTGTCAAAGATGAGCTACACAACTTTTTAGTGGAAATCTTAAAATAAAAGCTAGAATAATATTGCCCAAGGAACTTTTGGAAGGTATAGAAGGATTTATATATATATATATTTTCCTGGTGGGGATGTATGCAACAGTATAAAGGAGATCCAATAAAATGGTTTCTTGATTTTTTTAATGGCTTTTAAATTTTTGTTTTTAAAAAATCCATATTTACAGTATATTTTTTTTCTGAGTTTGCCTAGCATGTGATGCTTTTATGCATAATTTCCCCTAATGTTAATGCAAATTCTTTGAAGTACCACCTTTTAAAATAAATTTCCCTGATTTAATCTAAAATTCTTCTCAGGTTGTGGGCTTTTTATATGTAAATTTCCCTGATGAAGGTTCTTTTTACTAATGTATCTAGCCCTTCATATGCAAAATTTACTAAAATGAAATGCTCTCGCTTGCATTCCTATTCCCCTTATCAAGGTTGAATTTGTAGTTACAGTCATCTTTTAGTTCAACAAGGGTGGTTGGATAATATTTTTCAGTTGACTTAGCTAGCTGACCTGACCTAATGAGTTTCTATTTTATAGAAAACAGCAGTGAGTTAACCCCCAATAATCAGCTGTCCAATAAATCAGCTGAAAGAGTAGGAATGTGCTACAATAACGATTCTGAGAACAGAATGTTTTTGAGAACTCTAGAAACTTTCCTCTATTCTCCAGACCAGACTACGGCTGCTCCTGAAAAATGCTGTTGGAGGGTGTGATCTGGTGTTCTGGCAGGGGTGGGTTGCTGGGGGTTCATGGGGGTTCGTGCGATCCTCTTGCTAAGATTCTGTGCAGTTCAGCGAGCCCCCAAATCCCACTCCTGGCTATGTGACTCGCCCCGGCCGCCCTGCCCCACCCTACTTATCTCGCCTCCCCGGCATAGCAGCATGCTGTGTGCTCCTCGCTTGTGCACCATTGACCACACAGTCTGCAGCTTGCCTGCCTGCCACCCGCCTGCCTGCCCTGCTGCCCAACTGATCTGCCTGCTTACAGGTAAGCCCGCAAGTCACCCTACTCCCTTCCATGCGGCACGCAGCCCTGCCATTCCCTGCTTTCCCCACCTTCCTGCACTCACTGGGAGGCCTGCCCATCGTCCCCACCACTTTCCACACTTACCGGACCTTCAGGGTCTGAATGCCTGCCGGCTGAATGGAGAGGCCTCTTGCCGATGGCTTCCTGGCCTTCTCCTTGTAGCACTGAGCTGCTTGGGTTTTGAAATGGCAGCTTCTCCAGCTGCTGAACTCCTAGCCCTCTTGAAATCCAAGAGGGCTGGAAGGATTTCAAAGGCCAAGGAGCTCAGCTCAGTGCTACAAGAAGAAGAAGAGGCAGCAGACCTGAACGTGGGGCTGTTGCCTTCCCAGACTCCTAGGACCGAAGCTTGTATTTTTCAGTGCAGGCTGAGGCAGCAGATTGCAAAAAGATAGTTCTGTGACTCTGTGAGTCTGCAAGCAACTCAATCTGCCTGCCTGCTTTGCCTGATTTTGGTTAAGTTGCTCTTTTTTCTATAAAAAGAAGTTCAATATTTACAATATTGTGTGTTGTGAGTTAATTTTGTGAGTTTGCTTGCTAGCACATTTTATGTTATGAGTTTGCTTGCAAGCAAATTTTGTGACATATTTATATATTTTGAAATTTAGATTTTGTGCGTTTTGTGTTATGCCTTGAATGGTTATTATTCCTGAAAGCTTTGTCTTTCCTGTCCTGTGAGGTAATCTTGTCTGAGAGGAGGAAGAGGAAAGTTCTCCTTAATTTTAAGTGTTCATTTCTGCACATTCAATATTTTTTTTATTACATTCTCATCTATGGGGATCTCTGTTTTTCCACTGTTGTGCAGCTGTTGTGCATAAAATTAAATATGTATTGTATTCCCTTTAAAATACCCCAAAAAAATATTTCTGGTTTTAAATCTATATGTTGCTTTAGCATTGTTTCTAACCATGACACCACTAACTCTGGAATAGCTACTTGACTTGAGTACAAGCTGAGCCCAATACTGAACCTAATCATATATTCCTGTCTTTTGAACTGAGGAATAAATTTCAGAAAAAGTATTCAGTATTGTACCTATGAAATTCATTCTTCTTGATCTAACTTCGTAGATGATTTTGTACTATATCTTGTGGCTTTTAAATACTTTGAAAAGGCCCATGCTACACTCAAAATAGCAACTTTGTCCTGCTTGGAATTCCATGCTTAAACCAAACCATTAAAAAAAAATGATGTTGCAGGCATCCTCCCCTCGCTCAAATTAGTGGCAGGGAGCAACTTTACCAGTTTTTGTCACATTTAACAGATTAAGAGTTGGCCACGCCCACCCAGTCACATGATCACCTAGCTACGCCCACCCAGCCAGTCATTAGGGCAGAGAACCTGTTGCTAAAAAATTTGAAGCCCACCCCTGCCAAGGTCCCTTCCAACTCTGTTATTGTACACAATTTGGGATGAACCCCCTTGGAATGGTATGGGAGTAGGAAGGGGGAAAAAGCACACCAGTTTGCCTTTTGTTCCATTTCTTTTTTAAAAAAAAGTTTGTAAGACGAGTTGTTAAGAAAAGATTGAACAATCATTTGTCTGGAATGGTGTAGAGTTTCCTGCCTGAGCAGTGGATTGGACTAGAAGACCTTCAAGGTCCCTTCCAACTCTGTTATTTGGTTCTGTTATTCTTTTCGTTTTCGTTTTTGAGGAGCTTGATCCAGTATGGCACCCATTTTGTGCCTAGCGGCTCCCTCTCTGGGCAGCCATTTTGGGAGAGGCTTATCTTTTAAATTCTCAAATTCCCACCACCCTTTAAAGGTTGCCTTCTTGCTTGCTGCAGATGAGCTGCCTCGCTTTCATATTTCTAGCGCTGTTTAACTGAGTACAGCCGCTCATTGGCAATCGCCCATGGAAAAGATGGCAAACTGAGCTGGTGTGAAATGCCATATCGGGGCCACTGCAAGAGATTCTCAGAGTGAGAGATATAGGAAAAAAGCCTGGCCATTTTGGGCATGAGTTCACTCAAACGTTAGCGTCTGTTTTCAGTAACCGGGCATCCTTGGTGGCCTTCAGAATGTCATATTTGCAAGACAAGGACTTTAGTTCAGTGACAGATGAGCATATATCATGGAGATCGATTGTCAGCACCTCCGTGTATATTTAAGGATTGTTAGCAAGCAGGAAACAATATCCTCCCATTGTAACTGCGTGTCACACATTCCTGAAGTATAACAGATCTGGGAAGGCAAAGGCATGGCTGGAGACAGGCCAGGGAATCACCATAATTCAGAGCTGGAGATCTCTGTGCTCTCATAGCAACTCTTCTCTCATTATTTGCATTTCTAGACAAGCTCCTATCATAAAAGTGCTTTAAAAGTGTGCCTATCGTATGACAGAATTTGAATATGGTGGGTTGCTTTTTGAAAATAAGTTCCCAATCTTGCCGAACTGAATCCTTGTTTCTTCATCCCCTCCTTAGTCCGAAGGAGACGGGTCAGATGGATTAGGATTAGGATTACAAATGATAAAACTGAAGTCAGTTGTAGCCTAAAATGCTCAATTCACATGTTCCAATGGCGTCGTGTTAGCATTTGTCAATTGTGCTGTTTTAAAATAAGTGACTTGCATGCTGCCAACCCTAAGCTCTGCTTAGCACTTGGGGATCGACTCTTCCGTAATCAAATGGTATAATTTCCACTCCTAACACTTTCGCTTTACCATGAAATAAGACATATGTATTTCTCATATTCATGATTCTCTCCTGGGAATGGCATGCAGATTCTGGCTGCAATTTAGAGGCCAAACTTCTGCTTTGCCAACCAAAGAGTTCAGTTAAAAAGATCTTTTTACAAGTTCTGCCCCAAACTTGGATAATTTCTCCAAGTCTAAGGTTAGAATGCTGGATATGATTATGTTCGTCTTCGCATTATACAGCTCCCTACTTGAACACCCCAGAACAGTAACCAGATATTAAGGTTCAGTTCCCAGCATCTCTTATCATAGTCCATGATTAGTAGAGCTCCTGGGAACTCTTGTTCAGCAGAAACCACTTGCCCACTCCTATAAGAGAAAGTTATTTAATAATAATCTCTCCAGTTTTAGAGTGATGGGGCTTCTAGGTCTTTGACATGGGTTAATACACTCCATCCTAGGAAAGGTGTGAAGGAGGAAGAAATGTCTGTGTGGCAAATTGCACAAGGGGGAAACTGGGCAGAACCATGCCATCATGCTGCCATTCTCGCATGCCAGGGGCCGGGTTGGCAAAACTGGATTTTAATTGTGCTCCCAAGAAAGTTTCACATTCTTTCTCTCCCGTAAGTCTATCTATAGTGCCACATGCCCTTTATATAATTAACTTTCACATAGAAATTTCACTCTAAGCTTACAAGCACATCTTAATACTAAGTGGGTGAAATGTTCTTTACAAATGGAAGCCAAATTACAGTTAAGTAACAATATGATCTGTGTTTTCCAGTTTTGAAAGGTTGTAATGGATGGTTCTCTTGGACTGGGGACAACTGATCAGACGTTTGTTTATTTTCCCTCTGGGTGTGAGACTGTGAAGGGCAACATATCCTTCTCAGATAACACCAGGCTGTAATTGGGTTAGAGTGGGTTGTTTTCATGCCCTGATTAGTCATGTTGAAAGCAGTCACAGGATTGGAGGTAGCAGTCTGGGTATGAAGGGCATGTAGTGGGGGGACAGCTGGCTTGTTTAGGCCTGAAGTCTACTGTGTGCACAAGCAGACACAGGAGAAGGAGACTTAAGGTTCTGGCAAGTCATCTAGTCTGGAAGTAGTTGGTGATACCTGGATGTTGGATGAAATCCTTGGAGCTAGGGACATAAATAGCAGGGTGGGTTCAGTTCCAGGAAAGGGCAGGCAATACTGTGACATCTCTGGGGGGGATGAGCAGAAGAAAGGATGGAGGGATGGTGGGGGAAGGTTGATCTCAGGGAAAAGTATACACGTAGTTCCCGACTTACAACAGTTCATTTAGTGAGTGTTTGATGCTACAACGGCACTGGAAAGGTGACCTATGACCATTTTTCACATGACTGTTGCAGCATTCATGTAATCAAAATTCAAACGGCTTGGCAACTGACTCATATTTACGATGGTTGCAGCATCCCAGGGTCATGTGATCACCTTCTGTGACCGTCTGACAAGCAAAATCAAAGGGGAAGCTACATTCACTTCACAACTGTGTTATTAACTTAACAACTGCAGTGATCCACTTAACAACTGTGGCAAAAAGGTCATACATGGGGAAAAACTCACTTAACGACTGTCTTGCTTAGCAATGGAAATGTTGGGCTCAATTGTGGTGATAAATCAACTCCCTTTATTTGGAATCTGGTATATATTCTGCCTTCTGACCTCCAGGGCTCAATCCCAATATCTGATCCTCAGATATCTTGTATTCAGTTGTTGCTGTTCAATGTCAGATAGACCTACAAGAAGGCTAGAAAACTCAGGAATGTGAACCATTCGAATTTTTGGGGAAAAAAAACATTTATGATAACAGAATCTTGAAAGCCCGTTAAAGCTATTTTTCAGATCAACCTATATCTAGCATAATTAAGGTAGAGTTATATGTCTCTTTCTCACATGTCTGTCTTCTTCTAAAATAAGGATTTTTTTCTGTGACAATTCAGTTTCCTCTCATAATACCTTGCTCCCCTCTTTCATGTTCCCCAGGTCCGGTGGATATTCCATCACATTACTTCATCCAAGTTATTATGGATGTGAGGACTGACCTGACATGCATTATCAAGATCTGGATGGACACTTTGAAAGAGGTTTCTCTTTTGGAAATGTGTTAACTTCGATTGAACACAGCACAGTTGTGGAGAGTGTATGGAGATCTTTTGTGTGCTTCAGTGTCATTGTTCTGCACATAATTGAATATGAGATCCTGTTTGTGAAGTTAAGCTGTAGGATAGCGGTCCCCACCCTTTCTGGCTAGATGGCCCAGAGTGGGTGGTGGGAGAGGGAATAGTTCCCTGTGAGTGGCAGGCGAGCATGTATGAGGGCAAGCTGCTACCATTTGCATGAGGGGAGCTTCTTGTACGAGCACAAGCGGCTGCCACTCGTGCAAGGGGAGCTTCATGCGTGAGCACAAGCGGCTGCCACTCGCACGATGGGAGCCTCATGTGCGAACACAAGCGACTGCCACTCGCACAAGGCGAGCTTTGCGTGTGAGGGTACAGGCTCGACCACCGCTTGTGCTGCCTGGTTCCAAAGAGGCCGCAGCCAGGTGATGGGCTGGGGCCAGTGGGTTGGGGATCCCTGCTCTAGGGAACAGATGTGACTGTTGCCATTTTACCAACATTCCTGCAGCATGATGGCTTCCCTCTTGAGGTGCTTGATGCTGGGGTTAGATTAATGGTGGTATCATACACTTAGGACACTAGTTTCCTGCCTTGGGAAGATAGGATCCATTCAGTTGGTTTACCTCATTTGCCTGATGGACCTTATTGGACTTCTAGGGACATTTGGGGAAGTTCCTGAAGATTTGGTGATGCGACTGATATATTAGTCTCCTACTGGAATGAAGCGGTGGCTGTGGCCTTGGATCAGCTGTGCCTCTACATGAGATCTAACATGGTCTCCTAGTTTTTTGAGGAACTCTGAGAAATGAAAAAGAAGAGATATACCTAGTGTGTCTCTGGAGGAAGCTGAAGAGTGAGTCTGACTAGGCATGATTTAACATTATATCATGGCAGTAAGAACAGCAATGCCAAGATATATTTCTCGTCCTGCTGCACTAGGGTCTAGTGGGCCTGTCTTAGGTAACCTTCTTCCTCCAAGTAAAGGATGAATTAGAATAGATGGATAGGTTGACTCAGATGGATAGATGGATAGGTTGACTCAGCCTTCCATCCTTCCGAGGTAGGTAAAATGAGGACCCGGATTGTGGGGGCAATATTCTGAGGTA
>JANHFL010004226.1:49533-65985 GCA_032468155.1 Oxyrhabdium leporinum
TGCTTATAAGCTGTAAACCGCCCCGAGTCTTCGGAATGGGGCGGTATATAAATGTAAAAATAAATAAAAATAAAAATCTGTGCACAGAATGGGCAACTAGGAACCAAGATTGGCCATGACTTTCTAATATGGGGCGATGGTGGTGGAGTTCATAGAAGTATGGTCTCAAAGCTTTCACTGCATGATCCTACTCAAGCTTGAGCCATGGCAGAAAACATTCATTAGCTTACCCACCATCAGTACCAATACAACACCAGAACCTGATGCACATTTGGATGCGATAGCTGGAGTTGGTCCTGATTGGCATGGACCAGTAAACAACTTTGCAAGTCATTGTTAGAAGAAGAAAATACCATTTTTGGAGGCGGCCAAGGCATAAGGTGATGTTTCATAGCTCTTAAACCAGAGGTCCCCAACCTTTCTGGCATCAGGGACTGCTTTCAGAAGAAAAATTGTCTTCCACAGATGGGGAGATGGAGGGGAATAGTTTCATGTGCAACTTAGATCCCGCGCGTGCCCAGATGAAGCTTTGCTCGCTCACCTGCCACTTGCGCAGTTTGGTTCCTAACAGGCCACGAACCAGTACCGGTCTTTAGCTTGGGGGGTTAGCGACGCCTGCCTTAAACCAATTTCTTGTAGCTCTTGCAGCCCTCCAGAGGTTTTAGAACTTGAATGCCCAGAAATTGTTACATTAAATTAAGGAAATTATAGTCTCAGTATGTGAGGGTGGAGGTTTTCAGACTGGGGGCAGGTGATGGATGAGTCTAACACAAGTATTTCAACACTCAGATCACTGCTTTTATGTTTCGCCATGAACAGAAAGAGAAAAAGAAATCAGAAATGATTAAATCAGTACTCAGCTTTAGAAATATCTGCACACATTCATACACTCCCTCATTTCACATGATGTTTTAAACATTTACAACACACACCCCACATTATTAAATCAACAATGATGAGCAAAAGCTGTGTGCAATTTATAGACAAGCTTATACAATGTGCTGCTTAATATTAAAAGCTGCTTGTTGCAAATTATGATTTATTACGGGCTGAAGCTTTCTTATCGCCAAGGGGATGTGTTTCAACTAATTCTACACAAGACAGATTTCAAAAGCACAAGCATGTACACGTCCACTGTTTGCTATCGTTCATACCAATCCTAAACATACATACTTCAGAGGTGTGGCTAAATCCAAAGTCTACTATTCCTACTTTAATTCATCCCACCATTAACATATTCTAGTCACTTATACATCTATTAAAGCAATAAATATCTGGATTTTTCCCCCTCCCAGGTACTGAGGCCAGCATGTTGATACAGCTGATATGGGGTGATTGGTGGGGACCTCAATATTGTTTATTTCTTTAAATGGTTGCTGTATTGTATTGTGATTTTATTTTATTCCCCTCTTCCCAAGTTTCTTCTGGTAGATAGATGACAATCTAAACTCTTTTAGTAAATAAATAAATTACTACCAAAAAGGCAATGTTCTGCTCTGGTCTAGTGATTTCTTGTGAATAAATTGCCAAATTAACCGCAGTGGCTGCTTTTTACATTAATAGGAGGAAACATATTGACAGGAGCCTCCAACTTTTTCTTACAGCAACTCCCCAAGAACATGAGTTCGGACAGCTGCCTCCAGTAAAAAAATCATAAGAATATTTTAATGAATAATGAAGCAATAAATCCATTTTTTAGAAGTTAAGCATCAATTAGTAAATTAAAGCTTTAAGTTAATAAATCAGTAACATTTCATTTAAATTTTCAGCAGATCTGAAAATTACAGAAGTTGCTGGGAGAATGGCTGCTTCAGTTCAGTTACCTTGCAGTATAACAAAGAGGAAATTAATTATTTTTTACTAAATTTAAATTTAAAGAGGAAATCAAAAGAAAAGAAGAGAGAGAAAACCCAACAGGAAATGAATTTCTCTCGATTGAATTGTATCCTAGATCTCCCTGATTATTTCTGAATGGCAACTTTATTGATGTTCTGCCATAACAACCAATGAATTAATTGATCAATCTGTCAACAAGCTGATGATTAATCTGCTGAATGTTCTCTAATCAGTTGGTAGCTTTACACAAGCACCGCATTGGAAATGTGTGGAACGTGTAGCAGCATTTTCACCACTTCCTATTCTACTACCAGTGAAATCACTGCAAGGAAAAATACTTACCTGAAGCTATTTTTCAACTGAAATGCTTAATCTATCTGGGAGAATAAAAAAGTGACTTAATCTAGTGGTGCTTGCTAAGGAATGTCTTTTGCATCAACCCCAATTCCCTCTGCTTCAGGATCTCCTCCTTTGATTGTCATTTATGGGCAAGGCCCCTTTGCTTGGGATTATATACTGTATGAATGAAGTGGTTGCGGCTTAAGAGTCATGCTTTATGGCTTAGTGTGATGGGTTAACCAGGCCTCCATGGCTTCTTCGATCAACTATGACTAAAGCAAACCACAGGTTAGTAAGATGGGAGAACCCAGTTAATGTTTGAAGAAATAATATCCTATTCATATAACAGTCACATGAAAGATTAAACTGTGAATAAGGTTCTTTCAGGCCTGCAGTAATATGTAACTCAACCCAGCCTCTGATTAGACTTGGTTGTATTGTTGAGAACTGGCAACTCGTATGCAGTATGAGGTGTCTACTTGTGTAAAGAATCTGTCTCCAGAGCTTTGCTTGATGCTGATCCAGAATACCCTTCAATCTTGGAGAAAAAGGCTGGCAGATACACGAAAGTCTAAAGTCTGGAGGCAGACTTGTTCCCAGGGTGAGGTGGTGGATACCAGAGGCCTATCAACCCTTGCCTTGACACCCAGCAGGTGCTCGCTCCTATTGATCAGTGGGAATGATTTAATAAAAAAGAGGGTGCTACATGCTATAAAACTACTGCAGTCTAGAGACAGCTTAGAGAATGTGCCCACCTGTCCAGAAAATCTAAACCAGGGATAACCAACCTTGTCAACTTTAAGACTTGTAGACTTCAACTCCTAGAATTCCTCAGCCAGCCATGGTGGTTAGGGAATTCTGGGAGTTGAAGTCCACAAATCTTAAAGTTGCCAAGTTTGGAGACCCTGATTTAAACCAAGGTTCATGAACATGGTAAACAGCCTCTCAGGAGTCTAGAGGCTAGTGAAGAAAAAGCTTTTCTAACTTTGCTGTCTGGTAAATAGACTATCTATATCTATCTGTCTGTCTGTCTGTCTGTCTGTCTGTCTGTCTGTCTGTCTAATTTATCTGTCTATCTAATCAATCTATCATGTATCTATTATCTATCACATTTTTTAATCTCCCATCCTCCTCCCAAAGGAACTCTGGGCAGTGTACAATAAAATGTTTTATAATAGAATAGAAATTTGGTGCCTGGCCAGTCCCTCCACAAGGGCCATTTTGAGGGACAGCCCAAAATGCACTCTAAATATTCCAGGTGTGTCCATCAGCCCAGCCCACCCTCCCAAAAGTTGGAAATCTCTGACCTCTCAACTAAGCAATTAAACTAAGTGGGCCAGGTAAAGAAAAACAGTAGAGAACTCATTTAATGCACTTAAAACATCCAGGTGTGGGGGGAAATAAGATTCCCCCCCCCCTGCAATTCACACCAGAGGTTATGCTGGTTTCCAAGAGGAACCGTGCTGTCAAGCTGTGGAGGGGAGGCCACCGGCGTTCCTCCTTGTCTTAACAGTCACCCATGATTTATGATTCAAAGGAAGCTGAAGAAAATTATTCTCACATAAGGAACAACAAGCGATCATTTCCTTTTTCAGACAAAGGGTCGTCATTGGCTTTACGGTGCCTTGAAACAAGAGGATAAATATGATATGGCAAAGAGAAAGCAAAGGGCAGAAAGGAAAGCATCCCCAAACATCCATAGCCACGGTAGGCCTTTTCCTGTTTGGAGCGCTAAAAATACATGAGAGTAATGGCTTTCTGGTCTGCAGCCTGATGCACAGTGAGGTAATGCTCCCTCTGCTGTGTTCAACACAAATTAAACACAGATAAAGCTAATCACATCCACAGGCTATGCCAACAAAAACAGACTGACCCTTCCTTCTCATCTCTATATCAATAGGACACATTTTCCAGACCGTAGGTGCGGAAAAAACTCTAGTGGGAAAGTTTGCTAAAGAGGCAACCTGTTGTGAGGTGAGGTGGCTGAGTTGGGAGGGGCACCCCAAAATTTGAAGATGCAGATTTTGTCTAGGCTTAGCTGCTGTTCCAGTTCGACTCTGAGTGACTGCAATTTGGCATGGACCCTTAGCTGCAGAGAATAAAGAAGAAAACATTGCCTTGAAGACTCTGCTCTAAAAGCATTCAACCACTGTTGAGGATTGCAAACTTATACATGTCTGCATGGGCTAACAGCTATGAAACTCCAGAGGTTTTCTGGTGAACAAAAATTAACTAAAGGTACAAATAGACATTTTTGAGATGTTTTCCTCCACCCTGTTTAGGCTTCCATTTTGCTTTAATTCACTGCTCATTCCTTCCTTGTCAAAATTCAGATTGTAATTTTCTTGGGACAGAGCTAATTTGGAAAGCCCATCAGATCCAACAACTTGTTTCCAAATGTCTGGTTCTACCAACTATCTGGAGGAAATTCTCAACCAGGTATCTGGTTAACCAGAGTATTTTTTTTTGGGGGGGGGGGGGATTGTTCAATCAATCAGAGGCCCACACTTCCCTTCAGAGTCATATTTAAAATTAGATTGTTTATAAATTTGAGATCTAACCAGCCAGGGCAGATCTTGAAAAGCTAACCTGTTAGTCGTAGGATGAGAGACCAAGCAGGACATTTAGGGCCATTGACATGACTGGAATTAAAAAAATTAAAAAAGTCCCAAAAGGCATCACTAGCAAACTACATTGCCAAGGAAACTCCATGGACATTATCAGGAAATGAAATTAACCTGAAAGACTTTTATTTCTTTACAAGTATTAACTAGGATCTTATCCTCATTTGTACCTCCACTCTTTAAAATCTCTAAACCAGTCTTCTGCAAGATATATGGAATCTTGAAAACCTAATGCTATTAATGATGAATAAGTTGGTTACTGTTGTAGATTATATACGGATTACAATGAAATATTGTCGTTCTCTATTGAAATAGCTGTCTAAAACTATATATGAAGCCTTTTTATTAAAAAAATAACTTAATTATGCATTGCATCAATGGCTTTCTACTATGAATTTATTTCAATTCCATCTCTTGGGGTATGTCATTATTAGCAGGGTTACAGCTTCCCCTCCATCCACTTTTTAAAAACCTTATAGTCATACTCTGCTCAGTGGATCCCCACTAAAATTGCAAAAAACACACAAAACCCTCCCCCAAAAGAAACAAAAACCCCACCAATGCTTTTACCTTTGCTTACCAAAATATTGATTACCCGAAGACATCATTGGGGTTAGGTGTGATTACTCTCCTTGTCATGAAACTTAATATTTAGTATGTATCCAAGAAGAAAACAATTAGTAAGTAATATCCAAGACTCAATAACTTGGAAACAACCAATTTAATCTTCACCAGATCTTTTCAGAGGACTGGATACTGTCCAGAGAATAAGCATCTGTCATTAATATCCAAATATCTTTTCCTTTCTCTATTCCATCCTCTATAGTACATCTAATCAGAAAGAAATATATATATATAATATTATAATTATTATAATAATATATATATTATTTTTCATGTGTTGTTAGATTTCATATGGAAGCTTGGATCCAAACCTTGGTTTAGCTCTAATTCTCACCGCTCAAAAAATAGCCTGCTTTATGAGGGAAAAATGAAATGATTTCTTACTGGCTTCAGTGAATTTCCTGGAGAACAGTAGTAGAGGGCAAACACAATGAAGTAAGGAATCCCAAGCATTTATTATAAGTTCTGTTTATTTTCAAAGCAGTTGATATACAATACAGCATTTTGCACATTAGAATAGCCAGCAGCAATTGCCTTGATATAACTTGGAAAAGCATGTACCCTTCAAGAAAGGTAAAGGTTTCGCCGGACCAGTCATGTCCGACTCTAAGGAGGCGTACTCATCTCCATTTCTTAGCAGAGGGAGCCAGTGTTGTCCAAAGACATTTTCCTGGTCATATGACCACCATGGCTATACCACCAAGGCTCACGAAACCGTTACCTTCCCACCAAAGTGGTACCTATTTACTTGCATATGTATGCTTTCAAAATGCTAGGTGAGCAGGAGCTGGGGCAAGTTACAGAAGCTCATCCCGCTGCATGATGCTTGGGTCTTGAACGCGGGCTGTTGACTCTATAGCTGGCAGGTCCAGCTTCTTAACCCCTGAGCCATTGCGCTCATGTAAAATAAAATAAAAAATTAGTTGCACCAATATGTCCTTCCTTAAAGTAGGCGATTGATCCAGCATCTAGAGCTGTACCGGAATAGCCTAACCAATTGGCTAGGTGGGCATAAGGAGGCCAAGTGGTCTTTTTGGGGCATCCTTTCCTTTAGTCAACAGTTGAACAGCTGCTTTTCTGCTTACCTGTTTTAAGAGGTGGGTGAAGATGGAGTTAGCTGTTGAAGGTCCCTCCATTCATATTGGGATAGCTTCTGTAAAGCTCTTCAGGGTGAGTTCATCTTTGTAGGAAACCTTGTCCCAGTTGATGCCTTCCAAATGCACTGGACTACAAGTCCCACCATTCCCAACTGCGAGTCAGAGATGAGGTATAGTTGATGTCATCTAGGGGGCTTCAAGGTTAAACAAGATTGTTTTCAGCTAATCAAAGGCGTCAAATCTTCCAACCTTGTCCACCTAATACAGGTAGTCCCTGCCTTATGACCACAATTGGGAAGAAAATTTCCATCACTAAGCAAGGTGGTTAAGTGAATTGTGCCCATTTTGCAACCTTTTTTTACCACAGTGTTGAGTGAACCACTGCAGTTGTTAAGCAAATTCTATCTTCACCAATTGAATTTACTTGTCAGAAGCCGGCTGGGAAGGTTGCACACGGTGGTCACTTGACCCCAGGATGCTGCAACAGCTATAAGTACATGCCAGTTGCCTAGTGCCCAAATTTTGGTCATAGACTGTGAGGATGCTGCAACAATTGTAACTGCGAGAAGCAGTCATAAGTAACTTTTTTCAGTACTGTTGTAAATGAATAGTTGTAAGTCAAAGACTACCTGTAACAACAAGAAAGACACAGCCTTAGATAACACTCAGCCAAATTAACCAAAATTTTAAAAAGCCCTAGATCAGGAGTGGGGAATTTCTGCTTTTCCAGAACTTCTTGAATTACAACTCCTGGTTTTCTTCTCCATATCCGTGCTATTTGTGATGAAAGGAATAATAACTGCAAAATCTACAAGCGTGAGAATTTCCCCATCTTTGTACCAGATTGGGAATAGCATCAAGTCTTGAAAGCAGTTGAGAAATTTAGTATAAAAGATTGGCCTGTGCAATTGAAACTTTGCAGCATGGACACAAGTTGCAATGTTCTGTATCGTTGTCACTCAAGAAGTGCTTCTTGGAAGCAGAGTCCTATGGATCCAAAAAGAAAAAAGAAAAAGAAAAAGGATAAAATAGTTTAGTTGCCAGAAGACATTTAGGATAGGAAAATACAAGCACATCTTCAAGCACAAATGTTACAATCCCTTTGCAGACTAAATGAATTTAGAGATAGGTCTAGAATGCTTCCAATACTTTCTAAGAAACATCTTCTGAGTTGCAGCCCTATTTATCCATCAGAAAAGTGCAAGAAATGACACAGTATTTGCAATTTTAGTAATCAGGTTTTAAGCATTCAACAGCAAGGCTGTATGGAAATATGAGGACAGCGATGTGAGAGGAAGCTGGGTGCAATTCTTAGCGGTTAGGAGAAAGACTTGACTACTTCATGTTGTTCTGCCTTAAGACTAGATGAAGCCAAGAGCTAGCAAGCAAAAACAATTGTCTTTCTTTTAAATCAGAAGTGCATATGCAATTTTTTTCGGTCTTTTCCTAAGAGAGGGAGAGGGAGAGAGGGAGAGGGAGAGAAATACAGCTATTCTTGGCATGGTCTTAATAGTCTTGGCAGAGAATATTTGCACAACCTTGTTCAGAGAAACATACCTCAGCTCCGAGCTCATAAAAATGAAACCAGCTGAGATATAAACTGTTGTACAGTAGCTCTCAGGCAGAAAAGGCCTTCTGGTGTGTATGTTGGACTTGATAGAATCAGGTCAAAGAACTCCGTGGGGTTGTCTCTGACACTGACTAACCTCTTCTGGGGAACACCATGTGTGCATCAAAACCTGGTGTGCATGGAAAAGACATTTGTTCAGCAGGGCACCTGGCAAACTTCTGGGTCTATAGTATAAAAGTTTCAGAGCTCCACAATGTACTCTTAAGAAGACTGCTAAAGTTTGAGCAGGCCCAATTTGGTAGTTACCCAAGAGATCTGGCCTGCTCTGTATCTACAATGTACCTATAATGTTGGTATAATACTTGATGTTGCAATATGTCTTTCTTCTTCTTTTTCCTTATCGCACGTCCTTCATTTCTTTTGCTTACTGTGCCTTGCTTCTTTTCTGCACTTTGCCTAGTGCCGCTTACTACAAACGGAAACAGCACGATCGGTATGCTTGCATATTTACATTCAGCGCAGGGAAAAACTGGCGACACTCTTTAATAAATATTGTATCTGTCTGTTCAATAGAAGTGTGTTGCGGGGAGGAAGGGCCTGTCACAAACAACACCACGGAAAAGCACAAAAATTCAACCTCTGTTCGATGCTGCTAAAGATTGGAAGAGTTCACAACTCTTCATTGACCGCAGCTGAGGATCCTTACACCGTCGGATGGAAACCAAACTGCCCCCCATGGAAACTCACCTTTGAAAATCTTTCTTGACTGCGAAGCATAGTTGAACATTGCAAGGAACAATAAGGATTTTTAGGGGCATTATGACTGGGTTAGTAAAACACAGCTGCCCCTGAAAGTCCCTCATTTTTCTTGCTGTCTCACACCATCTTCCTTGGGGTCCCCGGAAACAAGAGTAGTGAACTCCATTCTGCACAGATCAGTATGCTTGACAAAAATCAACACAGACCTCTCTCTCTCTCTTTTTTTTAACCACTCCTCTATCACTGTTGAACAATCAGCTGCAACATGGCGAAAGCAGGCAAGCGTAGAGATGTTTTTATTTGCCCTTTCAGGTCCCACTGAAGGAAACCCACAGGTGTCATTTTTGTTCTTTCGAGTGAGCAAACAACCACAGATAATATCAAAGACTGTTACATTCTACAGCATATAGAAGCCCTTGGGAGATTGATTGTCAACTGCTCTTGAGCAACTGAAGCCAATTTAACATCCTTCAAGCTCAGACTAGTGCCGCTAAACCAGCTTTCTAAAACCCGGTGCCCTTCAATTATGGGCCACACTGGCCAGGAAGGACGTGAGTTTGACTTGATTGAGGAAGACATGCTGAGCGTTTCAAACCTTGCTGCAAAACAATAATCCTTTATATCCAATGCTTCCATTTCACTATAGGACATGCAGCAGTGGTCCCCAACTTTTTTGGCATTAGGGGCCGGTTTCATTGAAGACAATTTTTCCATGGACGCAGGAGGGAGGGAGGGGAAGGTTTCGGTTTTGCTCACTTGCCCACTACTCATCTTTGTGGACAGGTTCCTAACAAGCCATGGACTGTCATGGCCTGGGGGTTGGGGACCCCTGACATACAGTATAGTAGCATTTATTTATCCATGTGATTTTCCTTCACCACTAGTGGTATCTCTCTCTCCCCCTCCAACTCTCTCTCTCTTTTATCTGTTCTGTTCTGTTCTGTTCCATTCTGTTCCAGTCCAGTCCATGCATTGTTTCCTGGCTTTACTATTTTTATAAATAACTCAAGGTAGCAAACATAGGTAATATTTCTTCTATTCTTCTATTTTCCCCACAATAACAACCCTGTGAGGTGACTTGGGCTGAGAGAGTGTGACTGGCCAAAGTCACCCAGCTGGTTTTCATGCCTAACACAGAACTAGAATTCCCTGTCTTCTGGTTTTTCAACCACTACTCCAAACTGATTGTATCTTTTTAAATGCCACGACAGAGAAAGAAACATGCAAGTACCACCAACTTTTATTTCAGGGCGTCATTCTACACACACACACACGAGTCAGGGCACAACTGAAAAACATGGGGACTATAATGCTTCAGAGAATTATGGAAGGAAGGTCCACTCATGGGTAACGACTCGACCTCAATCCCCCCCTAAAAAAGTGGAAGAAACTTCAGTGATAAGTAGAAGAGCTATTCAAATTGTCTCCAGCCATGAGAGAGATGGTTGCTAGCTTCATGGCAAGGTCACTTGTGGAAGGGATCATGGCCTGGTTGCTCCTGCTGCTGTCAAAAGGAAAAAAGAGTATAAGGAGGAAGAGAAGGGAGGGATAACAAGTGCCTTATCTTTCCCAATAATTCAGACCCTAAGCTCTCCATTCCTTTAAATCATCTTTCATAGCCAAAGGAGGGGGAGGGGCCTGCATACAGGTAATCCTTTATTTACAACTGTTCATTTAGTGATTGTTTGAAGTTACAACGGCACTGAAAAAAGTGACGTATAACCGTTTTTCACGCTTATGACTGTTGTGGCATCCCTATGGTCATGTGATAAAAATTCAACCACTTGGCAAATGGTTCATATTTGTTGACGGTTGCAGTGTCCCGGGTCACGCAATCACCTTTTCCAACAAGCAAAGTCAATGGGGAAGCCAGATTCACTTTACCACCGTGTTACTAACTCGACAACTGCAGTGATTCACTCAACAAATGTGACAGGACAGGTTGTAAAATGGGGCAAAATTCAGTTAACAAATGTCTCACTTAGCAACAAATTTTGGGCTCAACTGTGGTCGTAAATCAATGACTATATGTATTCGGTTCAGTGCTAGCATATGGGTTGCTCTCTGCTTTCCTCCTGTTTGTTTTACATTAGACACACCAGGCTGATGTCAGCATCCTCAGAAACTCTATGACCACTGTTCAACAAAAGCATGAAAGGATACTAGATGCTTTGCTAATCACCTGTTAGAAGAAGAAAGAGACTCTCTAAGAACTCCTTCCAGGAAAGACGAGGACAGAGCAGGACAATTCTCAGCTGATAGACAACTTGTGATCCTCTGACTTCCCCAATGGTGCCACTGAAACCACAGATCTTCAGCAGGGCCAAGAGGAATTGGGCGTGGGGGGGGGGGGAACAGAAATTAGGAAGGACTTTGAGGGAAAGCCATGTATTCCGCTTGCTAAAATGGCCGCTGATAGATTTAAGGGGAACTGTTCCACAAGCTTCTCAACTTCTGGAGTTCATATTAAAGATGATTTAAGACAACAAAGTCTGCTGTTCATTAGACGCCTTATTAAACATTTTTACACTAAACTATTCCAAATGGTTTTTGCCATCTCAGAAGTTATTCCCTCTTATCTTTCACATTAGGCGTGTGTGTGTGTGTATGTGTGTCTACTAAAGTGATTTATTTTAAATGACAAGCATTACCTTTATTGGCTCACAAATGCAGGGTTTTACCTCTCTGCAAATACTATGACTCATACTCCATCAAAAAGCAGAGACATCTACTTCCTGGAGGAAGGATCTATGGCAGATAAACCAGAGGCAGAAACCAGAGGAAGGCTTGAGATTTATTTAACCTTCTCATTGCCCCATTGATTTCCTCATGACTTCTCTTCCCACTAATTCTAATACCTGTTGAATTACAAATTCCAAAATTCTTTGCTGTCAGTCTCTACTGCCTGGAGTGATAAGAACTGTAGTTGAGCTCTGTAGCTGTGACAATTTTGAAAACAAAGTTGGAGATTTGTGTCATCCCCTTGAAGAAACCTCTCATAATGTATTAACTTCCTTGGAGAGCAAGTCTTCCTGCTTGATCTCTGATGAAAAGGATCCACTCTTTAGACCCTGAGATGCAATCACAGAGATTAGAATTGCAGCCTAAAATTTACAGGCATCAATCCACTCAAAGCCTTGAACTTTAATTTTAATAGATGTATGAATTTCAATAGAGGATCAATTCTTTCTTGTCCACAACTTTGCTCCCCCCACCCAATCATCTTGCCCTGATGACTACCATTCCTTAATGGATGGTTCACAAGCTAAATGGGACACCTGTCTAAAGTTTCCTTAATGGGAAGCTGCCAGGAAGCCATCTGCAAATGGCTCTGAATTACTCGGAAAGGGGGGGGGGAAACCAGGGTACAAATAGAACAATAATATGATTCATGACTGTCAAGAAGCAGTTGCAAAAAAAAAAAAGGTATGTTAAAATACACCATCCATAAATTCATAGCAAGGCAAACAGCTGAGCCACACTTATAAAAAAAAATGGGAAGACATGCTTTTCTCAAGAGGGAGAAAAAAAATTGCCTGAGATATCTCTGGGAGGCTGATTCTTTTAAAAGCTACTGTTCTGGCCTCTCCATTGAAACACAGCGTTCAAGACAGAGCAACAAGAGATTTCAACTACGGTTAGCCCCGACAGCTGTTTCATTTATCAAAAAAAAGGAAGAATCCATCTCGATGTAATGAATGTGAAGTGGATATTCACACTCCTCAATTTTGATTACATTGCCTCTATGATGTTCATGTTTTAATGTTAAGTTGGGCGGCATTGTCTTTTTTTCCTCCTTTTATTATAGCTGTCACAGATGAAAGAGGGATGTATCATTATTTTTTTTTAAAGCAACTTTCTGGGACAGAATGATTTGATGGGGGGGGAAATTGTTCAGAGGGTTAGGCACATTGATCCCTATAGATCTGGTCTCAGAATAAGGGGTGTGGGGTCAAAGAGGGACTTGAAACTGCTCCATTTTTATTATTGGAAGAACAGAGAGAATAGATGAGTTTTGCTCACCTGGGGGCAGTTCCCACACTTCGATGAAATAGCAATAGCACTTAGACTTATATACCACTTCATAGTGCTTTACAGCCCTCTCAAAATAACTTTAAGTTATAGCAAATGACTCCAAGTTTCCCTGCACACATTTTCTATGAATATAAATTCCCAATGTTTATTTTTTACTTCTGCCAGAGATAACATGAGAATTCCACCAGACTGGAAAATCTAATTAAGTTGGACTGGCTAGTAATTGTGCCTACATGTCTCCTAAGTTTAGCTATGTAAATATCATGAGCATTTATTTGCCAGTGAAGAAAGGCCAGGTATAAGTCAAATACAGGTAGTCCTGACTTATGACCACAGTTTAATTTCCATTGCTAAGCAAGTGCGGTTGTTAAATAAATTGCAGCCAATTTTAGAAATGCTTTTGCTACAGTTGTTAAGCGAATCACTCCAGTTGTTAAGTGAATCACATGGTTATTACGTGAAGCTGACTTCTCCCATTGACTTGCTTGTCAGAAGCCAGCTGGGAAAGTCACAAATCGCAATCGGAGAACCTTGGGACGCTGCAATTGTCATAAATACATACTGGTTGCCAAGCACTCAAACTTTGATTACGTGACCGTGGGTAAGTGCGAGGAATCCTCATAAATCACTTTTTTTCAGAACTGTTGTAATTTCAGATGGTTGCAAGTTGAGGACTACCTGTAATAAGTAAATACGGAAGAGGCACAGCCTATCAGTGCCAAAACTCATTGTGTTTACCAATTCGTTTGTAATTGCGGGGACAATTACATCGGCAGAACTGATAGGTGTTTGGCTTTCAGAATAAAGGAGCATCTTCCGAAATGAGTCCAAACAGCCTCGAGTAAGCCAACAACAACAGCAAATCATGGCCATAAAATGCCTCCTTTGGCCATTGCGAGACACGTTACTATCTACGGTTCACCAGCTGGATCAGCACTCTGCATTTATAGTTCTAGTGTGCCATTGGAACTCTCGATTCCTGTGTTTTGCTGAGGCAGTTGCCACTGAAGCCCCCCTTGTGCAAGCAGAAACGGTTTTATGTCAATCTACGCCTCCCGTGAGCATAAGACTTGCCATTGGTTGCTTTCCTGCATACATTATAGACTTCATTAATTAATGCTCTTGCTAGATCTTATATGCGAGTTTGATTTTAACCGGGGTTTTGTACTGTACGGACTGATGAGTCAATACGAAATGCCTGCATCTACCTCTGTTGGTCTTTTGACTATATTGTTTAAATACAAAAGAGTATATCCATTATGTACCCTGATTATGATTGTGTTCAGGACAGCTAACACATCAAGGAAATTGAGGAACTGATGAAACGGAGGGCAGGGTATAAGCTTAAATGAAACTTCCTATCCTCCTGATCCACACTGGTGGATCTACCATTGGTTTGTTCAGGACTTACAATGAAATTAGTCTCCAATTTCCATCTTTGCTAACTGAATACTTAAGTTTGATTCTCTTAAGACGGGTGAAGGTCTTGGACAGATGACTACAAGTATTGAGCAATCGAGCAGTGGTGGTTTTCCAGCTGCATCAACCAGAAGGAGGCAGCTGGCAACATCATGAACATTCACAGTAAGCCATAAATCAAGTTTAGTATAGTGTATAAAATGTTGTATGTATCTTTTTTTTCCCTTTAAACCTTCTCAAACTCTTTTCCTTCTTTTTGGAGAATCACCCAAACGTCTTGATGTGATTAGAATTATATTTTTTTTTAAAAAATAACAAATTTCCTGCCTGCAAATTCCTTCCTCCCAGGAGAATTTAAAGCGAAGTGCCAGTTCTTCTTTTAAGAATTTGGAGCAAAGTGCCAGTTCTTCTTTTAAAGATTAACTGTTTGTTGACTCTGCCAACAGTGTATATTCCCCTGTAGCTGGTAGGCTCTGTCCCAATCTTTGGTATGCGACCAGATTTTAAAACCACACCAACCAAGAAACATTATAATCATAGAAAAGCGAAGCCACAATCACTCGAGAGAAACTTCCAAATCTGAACATGCAGAAAAAAATGAAATACTAACTAAGCAAGATTCAGGAGAAAAGGATAAAATTTTGTCATGTGCTTAGATAGCATATTGACACGATAATTTGGATCAGATTGGTCCAGAGTGGATGTTTTTAGTTAATCATCTTTTGAGTCCATCTTTCCTGAAGACAGTATATGGATATGGTAGGGATTATACTAATATACAGGTAGTCCTTGATTTACATCCATTTCTTTAGTGATCGTTTGAAGTTACAACACCACTGAAAAAAGTGACTTAGGATTGTTTGTCATACTTATGACCGTTGCAGCATCCCCGTGGTCACATGATCAAAACTGTATTTATGATGGTTGTGGTGTCCTGGGGTCATGCGATCACTTTTTGCGACCTTCTGACAAGCAAAGTCAATGGGGAAGCCAAATTCACTTAAGAATCGTGTTACTGATTTATCAACTGCAGTGATTCATTTAACAACTGTGGCAAGAAAGGTCATAAAATGGAGCAAAATCACCTAAAAACTGCCTTGCTTAGCAATGGAAATGTTGGGCTCAATTATAGTCATGTCAAAGACTTCAGTTTGCAATTTCAGTGAGAATCAGAAGGGATATTTGTCTCCAGATTTGACCCTTACATGGACTAAAGTGCTGGAAAAAAAGCACAGAATGTCCATAACAAAATGGATGCTTCTCACATAGAATTGTGTGCTCTCCCATTGGCAGCCTCTTTGTTTTATTAGATGGAAACTTTGAAAGTTCAACACATCTGTAGGATGATACATTTGGAGACATAACAGAAGGACTCTGAGTCGGTTTCCCACACCTCTGTTTAATATAAGATGGAGAAACAAATGGCTCCCCAGATGCTGCTAACGGGATACATTCAGAGCAGACTCAATCATGTGAACGCTGCTGGGAATGGTTATTGAGCAACGCCTGAAGAGTCATATATTCCCTATCTCTGATCCAAGCAATTTGGACATTCTGCTTTCTTGAACACCTACAGCCCAAGAAGACAAGAACAGTTGGACACATGCTATAATTCTGAATAACACCACATCAGGTGATCATGTAAAAATGAGTTTTTTTCACTTTCGCTGCCAACACCTCCGATACCCTTTGACTTCTTTCGGTATTCTATATCAAACCAGTCATTAGAATCATGAACCTGATCAACATGCACTTGATTTTATATAATATTTATTTAACTATAGCAAGGAGGTGTGTGTGTCCTGTGTAACAGAGACTGAGGAAACACAACATTATTCTGGGGCATTAACCTTCCAAACAACCCTCTTAAATAGATTGCTTCTCAATACTGTAATCAACAGAAATCAAAATTCCCCACTGACTGGTCAGGCTATCCAAATCCATGCCCAATTCATTATCTGCCTCATCTTAAAGCAGATCATTAGACCTTGTAAAATTAGTTTCAGGATAGTTCCATCATCAGGATCTGCTTCTTAACCGACATTGTACTTGGTCACAGACAACTAACCAAACTAGGTGGCGCAGTGGTTAGAGTGTTGAACTGCAGGCCACTTCTGCTGATTCAATCTAGCGGTTCACATCCCACTAG
>JANHFL010004226.1:80663-107782 GCA_032468155.1 Oxyrhabdium leporinum
TCTATCTATCTATCTATCTATCTATCTATCTATCTATCTATCTATCTATCTATCTATCTATCTATCTATCTCACATTTAGAAACTGCCCACTTTCATCACAGAGAGACTCTGGGCAATGTACAAATAAAATGTTAAAACATCAAAAATGAGTATTTACCAATTTGCTCCTTCCCAGGATTCCTTTTCCCCATCTCCCTGCCAGTTAGAACATTTGACTGAGACTATTTTTTTAAAATGAAACAGGGGGGTTGGGAGTGCTATGTTCAAGTTAGGTTGTTTGGCTTGAGATTTCCTCTGATATGTTTTAATCTGGCTTTGTTGCCTGATCTGTACTTGTGAGAATTCCCAAAAGGGGGGAGGGGAGTGCATATTTTAAGGCAAACATGTGAACAGACCTAAGCTAGCATCCAGACCCTCCTCTTTTTAGAAGATTGGATTCTAGTCTCTCTCCTCTCGTGTTTCTCTCTTTAGTAAAATAGATGTCTTTCTTACAAAGAACAGTACATACATGTTGTAAATATTCATTTCACCAATTAATAGGAAATGAATCTGCGTGGCACTCACACCCCCTTTGTGGTCAACAAGAAAATACCAAAGTAAATTACTCTGCAAGGCCCATTCAGAGTAGCGTCAAACGGGCTTCTTCAAGCATCTTTGTTTTACTGCAAACTTTTCACTTTGATTTTATATACACAGTACAGTGGAAACGGTACAACACCTGTGATCTCCTATATTTGGCATGTCATTGCTTCCCCCAGACCTTCTGAATGGGTATGCTGCTTGCACAGTATGAAACAAGATAATTCGGTAGTTTTAAAACAAGCAACCATAACAGAATATTTTAAGCAAAAGCTAGGATAAATCTGTTCCCAGTCTTACCATTTGGTTTGCTAAGAGCGTAATAGAGAGATCTATTGTTTGGACTGTTTTTGTAGTTAATGGACAACATCCATGCCTCCAGACAAATCCAGAGAAGTTCAGGGAGATCATATGAAAATAAAATGTTTCCTTAGGAGCTGCTGCATCGGAAGAGTTAAGGAGGATGCTACTAATCCTACACTGTTGCTTCTGGGATCGTGACCATTGCTGCAAACCTCTTTCATCCTGCACCAAAAGCTTATCCCAACCCTAGTGAGAGGACAACCTCAAGAGGTTCAGGATCAGTTGGGTGGTGCCCACAGATCTATCTTCCCAACACCTGCTTGTCATCTCCTGCTTGTTCTAAGACATCTCCTGCTAGAGGCTACCAACTTACTGTGCAGTGATTTGTTTACTACAGAGCGTAATTCCCCTTCAGAATTACCAGATATAACAATAGATATAACAATGCAATTATGTTTCTGTGTGTGTGTGTGAAATCCCCACTTTGGAATTTGTTTTGAGCTTGATAAAATTGATTAAAGATTTCATTAAAATAAGTAAAGCCTAAAGCTCTTTCAGCTCCCCTTCCAAAGTGCCTCAATTAAATGTGAGTGCAACAAAGGCATAACAATTGGGACAGTTGCAATATACTTCATTGAGCTTTCAATTCATCACACATGGCTTTATTTTCTTTTTAGTTACATTTTTTAAGGCAATGTAGACGGGCACTCCTTTCCCTAATCTTGTCCACTCGTGTTTGTACAATGCTGTGAGAACAGGCCTCTTTCATCCTAACCTCTGAGATCAAGCAAGACCTGGACAGGTTACAGATTAGAGAGTCTCTTAGCAAAGCTCCTTCTCACTCTCTGCACTTGGCGCATGCGCACACAAAGACACCTTATGCCACCAATTCAGCAACTCCTTTTTGCTATACAACAATGCCTTACTAGAGTGTGGTTATTTGCTCTGGCAACAGGGTTGCAATGGTAAACATCACATAGCTGGGTAAAAGCTGAACATGCAGGATAGATCTGATTTGGTGCAGGCACTGTTAATCAACAACTGGGAGATACTGGATGAAGACACTGGATGCAGCTTGTCTCTTTTAGATTCTATTCAACTCCCACTCTAGCTCACTGTCTTGGCATCCTTTCTGTATAGCATTTCAGTGCTTTAATTTCTATCCAGTGCCAGCAATATTTACCATGCTAAGTATTTTTCAGCTCATTAGGTAGACCAGATTCCAGACTAGATACTGGTAGAAATCAACTCCAAAGGAAGGCTAAAACTACTGTTGAGGAGATTAGCTTTGATAACATAACCTTGCAAGTCTGATTGTGCTGTATCTTCTCCTTCTACTTCCAGTTCAGTCAATTAGGGAGGCATCTACTCGAGACACTTTTGAATGTTTTTTCATTGCCCTAAACCAGTGATAGTGAACCTATGACATGTGGGTCAAAGAGACCAGCCAACATTTGGGGTGACAGATCAGCGTTCACCAACACCTAACAACAATTATATTGAAAGCAAGCCCCATGGTCACATGATTTTTGGAGGCTGCTGAAGCCACGCAAGAACGGGATGTCTCTTGTGCAGCCTTCAGAAGTCGTGCAAGAGGGCTGTGCTTTCACGTGGCCTCCAGAGCCTCTAAACATTTTGTAAGAATAGGATGGGCTTTTTTGCAATTTTCAGAGGCCGCAGAAGAGCATTTTCCCAAACTAGTTCAAGAATGAAGGCCTCATGCAACCCAAAGCAGACTGAGGTAGGCCACAGGGCCTATCGACAGAAAAAGAGCACTTTCTGAAAGTAAGTGGAAGATGGCAGATCCTTGGGAATATAAGCTGAAATCATCCTGGCAGGCAGCCCTTTTTGCTCTCAAACATCCCAACAGCATGCTGAAGAGCACATGCATAGAGGAGAAATCCTTTGGGGGCTGCAGGAACAGAGCTGAAATCCTGAAGATGTTAGCTCCATTCTTGCAGCCAACTGAAGGATTTCAGCCTCCCTCTGCTTGCAACCTTCCCTGCCAGCTTCCCCACTGACTTTCTGGGGAAGCTGGCAGAGAAGATTGCAAACAGCAATCATATGGTCACAGAATGCTTGGCAGTTGGTCGTAAATGTAAGCTGGTTGCCAGGCCCCTGAAATGTAGTCATGTGTCTGCAGGCAGCCCGCCCAACATTTTACGACATTTAGAAGTGCCTTACAGGCTATTAAGCATCCTTTCCAAGGCCATTATAACTTTGAACAGTTGTTAAACAATGACCAATTATAAGTGAAGAACTGTGTGCACATGTACAAGAATTTCTCTTACGACCAAATGATCAGAAGTCTTGGGTCCAAAATTATATTAGAGGCTAGGCTAGGCTTTTTCTTTAAGGCATAACTATGCAATTATACATTGTGAGTGTATAATTTATTTATTAAAGTTGTTATGCTGCCAGTTACCAAAGTCTGGATTTTCACCTAGTCTCAAGCTTCACATCAATAATGGAAAAATTAATTAAGAATTGCACACATACAGAAAGAATGCCTAAAGAATATAAGTTAAGATAACACTTTGGTCCAGCTCTTGTGCCAGCTCTCATCGGAGCCTCCTTCCATCCACAGATCCACAAGTAGAACTAGCATATGCCAAATGGGATGTGGCTGCTGGTTGCATCAGCAGTAGCCAAACTACATTAGCCCTACTATGGGATTCAAGACAAGGAGAAGACAACAAGCTCCCTTTAGCTTTGCTGCTGCCTGGCTCCAAAAAGAGTAGCAATAGCAATAAGCACTTAGACTTACATACCACTTCACAGTGCTTTACAGCCCTCTCTAAGCCGTTTACAGAGTCAGCATATTGCCCCCAACAATCTGGGTCCTCATTTTACAGACCTTGGAAGGATGGAAGGCTGAGTCAACCTTGAGTCTGGTGAGATTCAAACTGCCAAATTGCAGGCAGCCAGAAGTTCAGAAGTAGCCTGCAGCACTGCATTCTGACCTCTGCACCGCCGCAGCTCTTAGAAGCCTTGGGTTGAATCTAAGATCGCCCAATTATTTGTTTAATTGTTTATTTATAGCCTTCTTTTCATTCATATGCAGAAGGTAAATGTACAGAAGAACAATCCTATGAATTTTGTTCGGCTGGGAGACAACAAGTGGCCCCAAATCCCCCAGTGAGCTTCTGGACTGAAGATGGACTAGAAGTTGGGTCTCTGCAATGCCCTGCCATCTTCTTAAAGACCACACCACTAGCTCTCTGAATGTGTTGGGGCAGAAAGCGTAGTAGAGCTGCTGTAAAAATTAAAGAGCCATCCTGAAACCGCCTTTATGTTGAAATTACATGCTAAGGGGAATTTCAGTTTTATGAATTATAAAGAGTCCACAGTCTCTTTTTTTGGTCTGTTGTAACGGATGAAGTGGCCAATGGCCAAATGCTGATGCACATCAGGTTTTCATCCATCCTTGGGAGTCAATGCCAAATGCTCTGAACCCAATGCAGCGGAGACTCTAATATACCCACCAAGCTCTGTGAAAGTTGGTGTCTCTTCTCTCCTGGAAAAGTAATGGGGACATCTCCCTTTTGGTAGATATCCTTGGGAATCCCCTCCGTCTAGCTATTCAGCTGGGTTTTTAAGAGATCATTGCAGGTTCTGGAACCAAACAATCCTGTTTCCCAAATATTATAGGGAGTCACAGCATGTTCTGCCTCCTGGGTGACATACAGGAACACACTCTGGGATTAGCTTCAGAATCAATTCCTAGAGCCGCTGTACATAAATTCATTTCACTTTTATTTTGACAAGTAGGAATTGCAATCTTTTTCAAGCAGCATATACTGGTAGAAAATGATATACCCAAACATTTTCAGGCTGTAATGTTACCCTGTTACGTGGGTGATCAGGCCACATAATATGTCCCAAAAGCCCAGATTATCTCACAACTTCAATAAAAACACTATCAGACTCTCTTTTTTCTCTTACAAACGCAGAGAGAACGCAAGCAAACCTTCCATATCACCCAGATGAAGTCCTGTGGACCTTTTTACTTGGATAAGGCTTGCAAGGAAGCAAAAATTTGCACAATGGCACGATCTACATCTGTGTATTCAGATGTGAGTTACAGCAGTTGCCCCCAACCTCTTGGGCACCAGGGATCAGTTCCGTAGAAGAAGGTTTTTCCATGGACCAGAGGGGGCCTGGTTTTGCATGCTGCCTGCATCCTATGGCTGGAGCTTTGCTTGTTTGCACGGCCCGGCTTCTGACAAGCCGTGGTGCTGCTCCATGGACCGGGGATTGGGGACCCTGAGTTACAAAGTCTGATCCCAACTCCATATTGTTCTTTGGCAGATTTTCCAGCCCAATTTAAGAGATGCCACATATCGACTATCAAATCTTCTGTATACAAACCATGGACCACTAAGCCATCTGACACCACACCATGCTTCTACTCTCCATCATCTGGAATGATCATGCTTTGCACAACACACATGGTCACAAAGAAAACCACGCTTGCCCACTGAAAAGTCGAAGTGGGGAAAAGCCACTCTTTACATACAATAGAAAAGGATGTGTCATGCCCCCGTCGGAGTCTGAATCCGAGGAGGAAGACACATAGCTGACAGATAGCGGGAGAGTGGCTTCATTGGCTGTGGACAAAACTGGGGAAGGCTGGGCAGAGCAGGGGAGAGGTAGAACAAGGGAGAGGGTTTCAGATGAAGACTAAGGCCCACCCCCTCATCCTAGGGCATGCAGGTAAGAACGCAGAAGAGAGCAACGGGGGTTGTATGGCTTACGAGGAAGGAAAGGGTCCCGATTCCCTTCACAAGGCACACCTGGGGATGGAGTTTAAAGGAGAGGCAGTTGGGAGGGGCGTTTGTCAGGAACAAATGCTGAATTCTTCTAGCATTGACTGCTGTTATTTGAATTCCTGACATTCCTCCTCACTGTTTTGATTTACCGCCATGCTACTTCAATTCTTGGACTTCGTATCTTGCCTTGCTGGATTTATAGCTTGCAGTTATCCTGCTTACAAGGTTTGGACTGGAGTATCTGCAGCCAGAGGCTGTTGCAGGTTCGTGAGAGAGCTTTTCTCCAGACCTGAGAATAACCAGGACATTGGGGGCAAAGTTGGAGCTAATAAAGGGACTCATTCTGTGGCTGTGTTGCCTTTGTGCCACGCCCCGGGTCATCACAGGATGATTAAAATACACTAAAATGAAACTGATGCAGAGTGGATGGCCCAGAGCAGAGGTGAGCAACTATGGCAACTTTATGACCTGTGTATGAACAATGGCTGGCTCAGGAATTCCGGGAGTTGGAAGTTCACAGTCATAAAGTCGCCATAGTTCTTGTCCAGAGTATGGGTGGATATATGTGTCTACACACACACATCCTTAATCTGATTAAATCTAAGTATAGATTAAATGGAGAATATATCAAAGCCTTATCCCTTAGCCCATCATCCTTCTTTTTGAAGAAAATTCCTTCTAATAGAAATTCAGTATGATTCCAGATGTCCTAGCACAAGGCAAACCCATCACAGTTCTGCAACAATGCCACAGCCTTAGCAGCTTCTGGAATTTGTTCCTTTCATTACTGTACTTGCATACTTGAACTTAACCCTATAGTTAACTGTAGATTTAATGAAGACAACTTTTGTTTGCACACAGAATTGGTAACTCTGGATTTAAATAGTGTTTGTTATAATGGATATATAAAGAGAATTAAGCTTATTGCTAAAATTTGTGGCTGTTGCTGGCTTTTATTAATTTGCCCTTCAGCTATATCAGATTTCAGCTCCCTCAAATCTTAGCTAATATGGCCAGGCTAAATCCCATTGCATCTACAAGACTGGACAAAGTTCTTTCACAAATTTTGTTCTAATATTGCGTTTCCTAGAGCTGAATTCTAGAGCTGGCTGGGGAATTCTGGGACTTGAAGTCCAGACCTCTTAAAAATGGCTAAAGTTGAGAAACATGCTCTAGTGATTCCAAAGGTCAGCTGAAAGACAACTTCTCATTTCAAAGTGCAGCTTTCAAGGGAGAATCTTATCTAAAACAAGCAATTGGATAAAGGGCTACAGTTTCAAGGTTGTTTTTTTTTTAGATTAAAGGTAGCCCTCTACTTACGACCACAATTGAGCCCAAAATTTCGATTGGTGAGTCATTTGTTAAGTGACTTTTGCTACATTTTACAATCTTCCTTGCCATAGTTATTAAGCAAATCACTGCACTTGTTAACTTAGTAACACGGTTGTTAAGTAAATCCGGGTTCCCCATTGACTTTACTTGTCAGAAGGTTGCAAAAGATGATCACATGACCCCAGGATACCGCAACCCTAATAAATACATACATAAATACATGCTGGTTGCCAAGTGTCTGATCACATAACCATGGGAATCCTGCAATATTGTAAGTGTGAAAACAGTCACAAGTCACTTTTTTCAGTGCCGTTGTAACTTCAAACAGACACTAAACAAACTGTTGTAAGTCGAGGATTGCCTATACTATTTGAGAGAGAGGGGATGAGGGAATACAAGGGCCTACAAGGAGCAAAGGAACCAGGATGGAGATCCCAGACTACAGATATTCAGAAAAACACATTTTATAGCAATTTAGCTTGCGTTCTGTCAACCGAAAATATGTGAGATGTTTTGAAAAATAACGCCCATGTTTAAAATTCAGCATAGGCTGCCATTTGGGAAAAATATTCCTAGTCATCTGTTCTGTCCTAAAAATGACAAGTTATCCTCAATTTTATTTGCAAGTTTCTCTCTTCACAGATTTTTAATGCTCAAATGAAAAGCAGACAGAGAAGAAGAAGAAACAAACTGTTAGAAAGACTGAAGAAAATGAACTCATGGATGCACCATTCAGCCTAATTTTTTGTAAGCATTCAATAGGAAAGATATGAAGCTCACTAAGAGTAAATTCTTTAAAATTCTTTGGAACTTAAAAAGAGAATTTCTGAAAAAGCATCCACCTAGAGATCCATATGATCCAGTATATGATAAATGATATATATGATATGATATGGCATAGCCATACAATATTTCACAACTCTTTATAAACCAAGTTTTTCCCCAATCCTTGAGCTTGGGTAGGTGACAAATCTCTTTCACGATTTTACATGTTAATCTGAAAGTTTATCTATTCAAGATAGACACTGCTCTTTTCTTCTTCTTTTCTTATACATTGCTTCATGTTGTTTTAAGATTGTAAGCAGCCCAGAGTTTATATGCCTTATAAATTTGACAAGGAAATAAACTTTCCTAATAACTGGGTGGCTATTATAAATCTAATGAAAGGGGGAGAAGGAGGGGGAGGAGAAGGAGGAGGAGTGTTGAAGGAGCCTAAAATATACACAACTTAGCCCATAATTAATTTTACTGTATCTTAACTTTGGCTGGAACATACTCCTAATCTGTATTTTAAAATCCTGCTTCATATGCTTCTTCTTGTTCATTAACCAATCAATACAACTTAGCGATTCAAGCACATAATACAATATAAAGGTTTGTTTTTAAAAACAGGTAAGCGTTAGCCTTCTCATGAGCTAAACCAATTCTTTCCTTGCCCCAATTTTTCTCCAATAAAGTAGCATATATTTTGCAGCCAGTTTGTTACAGAATTATACCATTAAGGTTGCCAAATTAAAGTTTCAGAAAGTAAGGGACACAATGGACCTGGGTTCCACTGAAATAAGAAACATCTTTTATCATATGTCCAACAGAGATCTGAAGTCCTGGAATAAAGACGTTCTCTTTAAAATGTCTGCCAAATCTAGCTATTGTAAAAGCCAACGAGATAATAATTTTCGAAGCTCTTTCCATGCAAAAGCCATTTTTATTGCAGTTCTGGAGCCAGGAGCTGTGACTTGTCTAAGATCTCCGCATATTGTCAAGATTCCAAGGGAGGCCTAAACTCCCCTCCCTCTCGAGGGAGCCATTTTGAGCCTTGTGACTCTTTTTTCTTCAAATAACTGCACTGTTTTCATTTTTCTCAAAATCTGATCTTTGCACAGGAATACTCAAGGGTAGCCTTTTTTTAAAAAAATGGAAGAAAAAGAGGAGGGGGGAGAGAGGGAAAGAGAAGTAAATGCAAAAGGAGGAAGGAAGGAAGGAAGGAAGATTGTTCTTAAGATTCTAAAATTCCAAAATACTGCAATCCTCCTCCCACAACTATTTGACACTACAATGCAGAATAGGCATATGCAGATTTAATAAACCCAAATCTAAAGAAAGTTCAACTTTCTTCCCTTTTGTGCATTCTGACAGTCCTTTCTGTCCCTTCCCACAAAGGGGAAAGTGGGTGAACAAGACACATTACATTACAGGAAGGAGAAACTTTCCTTTCTTTCAGGGCTCGTGGATCTCCCTCTGCAAATGGCAACCTCTTCCCAAAGCTGCTCATCTGCCATCTGATTCAACCCTCCTTTCAGAGCCCAGCTGATTATGAGAAGAACATGACTTGAGGAAGGGGAAAGAGGGGGGAAAAAAGGGAGGCGGGGTGAATTCACTTTCCTGGCCTGATAAACCTCTGCAAAAATTCCAGAATTCACTTTGGGGTTGTTGGAGAAAGGGACAGAGGAAGGCAGGCAGCTTCGCATGAGGTTTGGAGGGCCGAGTTCCCAATCGTGCAGTCAAAGCTGCCTCGATGTTACAGAAAGCGGGAGGGAGTTTCTGGGAGGGTAGGAAGGTTGCTCATTTAGTGGAGATGAAAGCCTCACGTGAGACTCGGGAATGGTGCAATTTGATTGATAAGCTGAGGATTGCTTCAAAGCCGTAGGAAAAGGAGCAGAGAGCCAAGGAGGAAGAGCTGATAGAGAATGAGCCGAGAACAGGGCCCTTCCTTGCCTGCCTCTAACCGCAGAACGAACGTGCCCTGATAACTATTTCTTTTAATATCACGTCCTCTCCACGTTGCTTTCCTCACCCCAGCCTCCAGCAAGGCAATTTAAGGCTGTCTTAAGCTGTTCTGTTTCCAAACTAGTATTTTTTTTCTTCCTCCTATAACAGAGTTTTGGCTGCGGGTACAATTTAGCATGCTTCATTGATGATGCGGCTGCTGATGTGGTCAGGGACAGGGTCTGTCCAGCTGTTGGCCACTACAGGCTGCTGTAGATATAGGCCTGCCTTTCCCGTTGCAGGGAAATGCCTTCGGTGGCCATTTTGGCCGGGGGCTAAAGGAGACAGCAAGTGAAATGTTCTTTTGCAACAATGCTAGCTCTGCTTTTTTAACATGGGGTTGGCATCTCTAGAACATGGATTCTGAGAGAAAAGTAATCCTTTGTGGCACAGAAAGACAATTTAACCTAGGAACCAGAGCCAGTTTTTACCTGTGAAAATTCTGTTATTTCGGGTTTTCAGCTGCTTCAGTTAGCAAGGGGTTTCCCCTCTTCAATCTATATTTGATTATATTGACAGTACCAGCTGTATTTGGCCTGCTCCATTACAGTTCCTTGGCCGTCCATGGGCCCCTTCCAGGTGCTGCTATGGTTCATGAGGTCCGACCCGGATTTCCTACTAACAGATCAATTCCCTTACATCAGGGGTCTCCAAACTTGGCACCTTTTCAGACTTGTGGACCAACTCCCAAAATTCTTCAGCCAGTCATGCTAATGCTAGAGTTTGCTGGTTATCATTTGCTTCCTTCCTTCCTCCGTCTTCACACACCCACACCTGTAATCCATCTGTTGGACTACTTTGGGGCATGGATTTAATGCACAAGACCACTAGACATCTGAATCATCAGAAATACTGTGACTGGCACATCACAGGTGTGGCATTTCCATGCCTGCAACCTCTAGGTCAGCAACTAAACATTTCAAGCACCTGTCTCATGCCATCTTGAAAAGCGTGATTGGTGGTAAGAGGAGAAGTCAAGCTGGGGGAATCCTTAATTTATTCCTAATAAAATAGTAGCACCAATTACTGGCATCATTAGTATGGCAGAATAATTGGTGATTGGGGAGCAAAAATGATGCCAGCCTATTTTTCTATTGGCTACAGGACAGGCAGATAGCACATTAATGTAATAGGGTGGCTAGGCCCAAAGGCAGATGGAAAGAATAGTCACAATATGGGCTGCCGAAATCTGCACAGCCACTAGAGGACAGCAAAGAGGTACAAAAAGCTCAGTGCTGCCCTCTCGTGGGCTGTACAGATTTTGAATGGCTGCAACCCAAATCGGATTCCCAATCAAAGAAAGATAAATGAAAAAAAAAAGAGAGTTTGAGATTAGAGCGCAGAAGAGAGGGTAAATGAAGGAAAGAATGACCCAATGAGCAGAGAATGAATCAGATAAAGAACAAAAGTTCAAAGAGTTTGAAAATGTAGACCAGGAGGCCAGAGCTTGGTAAATATAGCCTGGCTGTGTTCATAACAGTTCTGCATAATTGTAGCAATAGTGGCTTTTACGGCCACTGGAGCACTGTGACCTAGCAATCTAAAGAGAGCAATAAGAAACCAAAAATAATAAGAGAGCTGGATTTCAGAAGCAGATATGATCCTTCCAATCTACCCGCTTCTAGTCTCATACTCTCCTAATTACGAAAACAGGCACCGGAGCGGCTTAAGCTAACCTTGGCACTCCTTGTTTTCAGAAGAATATAAACTGTGCGAGGATGGATGCAAGGGCTGCATCTTATCATCTGGCTCTGGAAGCATTTAGTCATAGCAATAGGAGATTTTTCATTGCCTCCAAGATTTCCCGTAAGCCTCCAGACATTAGGAGAAAATTGGCAAGGGTGAAATCATCTCTGGAGGCACTTAAAAACAAAGGAAGGTGGCCGCAAATCCGCAAAAGCCAACATTCTTCTAGGATGATCCAAGCGCACTCGGAGAGGATGATGAGCTACAGTTTCAATTATTCCTTTGGATCATTTGAATGATTATGTTTACAATCATGATCGGAAACTTGTACTTTTTGACCAAACGAAAGTATACCTCAGCAAGTATAAGACTGAGGGCATCTCCAAAAGGGGTCTCTTGTCTGGCAGTCTCATCTTCCTCACTTTTAAGTTCTCTGTGCACGATTTAGCAGAAAAAAATATGCCAGCTTAAAATTGGGTGTCCCTATTCCCTTATTCTGCCTTATTAAAGATGCTGGTGAATGGTGTTGTCTTTGGAGACAGGGGTGAAGCTAAGAAAAGGACTGGTGGATTACCCTTACTTGGTTTCTCTTCCACCAACCACACCTATGGGTAGAAAAACATTCTTCTTAATACAGGTAGGCCTCAAGTTAGAACCAGTCACTTAGCAAGTTGTGACACACACCTTTCCCCCCAAAAAAAAGCAACTTATGACATGGAACCAAAATTCTAATGGCTTCTCCCCTCCAACATGGTCACTTGTCTACATGTTGGGTGCTCTGCAACCAACCTGTATTTACGGCTGTTTGCAGTGTCCTGTGATCATGTGACTGTGTTTTATATTGCTTTTGCTGAAAACCGACATTTACCTTCAGTTTTAAGCAAAAACAGCCCATAGCGAACAATGGGTTTGCTTTATGACGTCAGCATTCACTTAACAATCGCCACAGAAAAAAGTTGGGTTATGTGGTGACCTGCTTTATGACCGTCATGACTTACAACCATAATGGCAGGCTCCATTACGGTTGCAAGTCAAGGACTACGTATACGGGCTGGGGTGAGTTTAAGCAGCTTTTTAAATTTGCAAGTTTAGCCAACTACCTAAAACATGAAAAGTGCTAAGGAAGGTTACCGAGTCAATTGGAAAGGAGTTGTCTCATTGCTTCCGCCCAGTGTCACTACTGCTCTGCACCTCTTTTGTGTCCAAGTGTGGGTCAAACACTCTTTTAAATAAGTACTAAACTTATGTTGGAAATAACTTGGTGGATAGGGAAAAGGCCTCCACTTCCCCTACCAACAGAAATGCCATGCTGGCAGCAAATGGTCAAGGAGCCTAGGTCTGGCCTTGGGGCAGGTAGACACTGTAAGTACTGAACATGGAGAACAGACAGGTTAGAATGAACGGGACGATGGATGCAATCGTGACTAACCCACATTCAGTAGCAGCCATCCTCACAGCACCTAGTGTTGCCAAAGCCAAAATGAAGAGGACAAAATCCCGATTCCCCCTAGCTAAAGGGAACATAAATAATTACAGTGCACTGTAATTAAACAACCATTAAAACTGCAGCTGCATTTACACTGCTCCCTGGTCAGTACAATAGCTGTTAGCCCTCATGTCCAAAAAACTTAATGAAAATAATTGGGGGGGGGGAAACCCCAGTACAGGTAGTTCTCAAGTTACGACCGCAATTGAGCCCAAAATTTATATTGTTCAGTGAGAAATTTGTTAAGTGACTTTTGCCCCACTTTACGACTTTTCGGGCTATATTTGTTAAGTGAATCACTGCAGCTGTTAAATTAGTAAATACGGTTGTTAAGTGAATCTGGCTTCCCCACTGACTTTGCCTGTCAGAAGGTCGCAAAAGAGGATCACATCACTCCGGGACACTGCAACCGTCATAAATACGAGTCAGCTCAGCTGTCAAGCATCTAAATGTAAAATCACGTGACCATGGAGACGCTACAACAGTCATTAAGTGTGAAAAATGGTCATAAGTCACTTTTTTTCAATACCGTTGTAACTTCGAACGGTCATTAAATGAACTGTTGTAAGTCGAGGACTACCTATAAAAACATGCCATTTCCCTCTTCCCCATCCCTTGCCAGCTGAAGCAGCAAAGACCAGGAACTATTCTGTAGAGTGACAGAATTAGCAACATGCATGCTGGAAGCAGGTCTCTCTCCCAGTGTAAATTGGGTATTCTGAGCAGCAAGCGCAGGACTCTTTCAAGACTTGCATAACACTCTACCTGTCTTTCCCAAGAGCAGGAGTCTGGGGTTTAAGCCCAGATCTAGTGCTCTTTCTTAAAGTGGGCCGAACCTGTATTTGGCCTCACCCAGGGATTATGTAAAGCCAATGCCCTCAGAGAACGGTGGTCAGTGGCGAGAGGGGAGGACGTGATTCCACGCTAGATTAAAATGGCCAAGAGGATCTGGGCCCTGCATCAACCATCAAATTTATTCTTTGATTTCTTCCTTCCTTCCTTGGGCTTTTTTGCCATTCAGTTTCGGTAGGCTCCAGTCAGATTACAAACTGCCAAAATTTTGGATTAAAGGTATCAAATTGCTTCGGAGCCCTCTAACACAGCAAAAAAAGTACCACCCACAAGCAGACTGTAACCACAGGCAAAATTGGACTGGGAAAACAGGGAAAACACTACTTTCAACCTGGAACATTTGAAGCTGCCTTTGCCAGATTAGAGAAAAGGTGAAGATAATGTCACGAGAATATGGAAGTGGTTATCAGGTTTGTTCGCGCCATGGTTAGACACAAGTGAGGAAGCGATTTAAGATTGCTAAAGCCAAGGCTTGTGCCAATCAATACCACTTCAGCACTTTTGCACTGTACAGCGGGATATCCAAGCTTGGTAATGCTTTTAAGACTTGTGTGGGTTTCAAATCCCAGAATTCCCCAGCAAGCATTAACAGTCTCCCAAAAAACTGAGAAGTGAGATGCGAATTTAATAAAGCCCCATCTCAAGGCCAGAACATCCAAACCTAACCAGGATAAATAGGATTATAGGGAACATCCAGAAAGCCCAGACAGGGTGGCATGAAACAACTTCATTAATTAGTCATTCTGAAAAAAGGATCTTTCTCGGAGACCTTGTTAGTACCAGGATATCCCACAGCTGGCAGAAATCAAAGCCATATCTCAGAAGAAGGCAACGACAAACTATAGGCCTATGTTTGCCAAGGAAGGGTCACAGAACAGTCCAGGAATAATTTCAAGATCCACTTGAAATGACTGTGACAATCTTTTATGAATGTTCAAGCCACCATCCCCCTTCTAATAGCTCCCTTGTGGTGACACCTGCTTATATAAAGTTTTACCTATCTAACCAGGATAAGATGAGAGAGTCATTCATTTGCCTTCTCCCCCACCGAGTGAGCGGCCTTACTTGTTTTAGGCCTTATCACAGGTAAAAAGATTCTGCCTGCTATGTTGGCTGGCCAAATATTTACCCCTTCTTGCAGAATGCTGAAAATGTCACCTTTACTGCACAATGCAATTTCAGAGACTTTAATTGGCAGGAGGCAGTGGGATGGGAAAAGGGAACAAATTAGTCCACCCTTTAAAAGGCCAATTCTTTGGGGGGAATCAGTTGTCTTTCCTGGCTATTGACTTCCCTCACACCCACAGCCCTTTATTGGAAGGGGGGGGGAAATAAAGACTAACAAAAATAAGGTAAATGTTGAAGACAAAGTAAAAGAAAACCTCGATGAATGGCATGAAAACGTATGAAGTGACAGTCACTTTGGGCACAATTACAATGCTATTACCTCACGATAAACTAGGAGTAACAGTGAAAGGGGAGATGGGGCCTGCCAGGTAGCATTTAATCAAGCTTGTGCCGGCTGTGGATTGTCAAGCCAAATGCAGCCTAATTGATATATTGTCTTTTGCCCCTATGAGATCAACATATGAGTGCGTAAGGGACAGAGAAAGGGAGTGAATTTAAATCTCAGGCAAGCTTTAGGCAGCAAAAATACTTGGATACGAAAAATTTGCTTAGGTGCGAGAAGGAAGAGTGGGGCATCCCCCAGTGAACATGTGCAGACATACCTGCTTGGCTAAGTGGGTGACCAGAGAGAGATGGGCGGAATACCAACCCTCATGGAAACAAATGAAAAAAAAAATATGTGGTGGCATCATCAACCCAACATAAACATAAAACCACAACTACATGCTATCAACAGCAATGGACAGCAACCAAGTGTCATCTAGTACAGGTTATGACCACAATTGAGCCCAATATTTGTGTTGTTAAGCAAGATACATTTTAAGTGATTTTTGTCTCATTTTATGACTTTTCTTGCAACAGTCATTAGGTGAATTACTACAGTTGTTAAGTGAACCTCACTTTTCCGTTGACTTTGTCAAGTAATAGAAGGTGATCACATGGCCCCAGGACATTGTAATTGTCATAAATACATACCAGTGGCCAAGCACCCAAATTTTGATCACATGACCATGGGGATGAAGCAACGGTCTGTGAAAAACAGTCATGAGTCACTTTTTATTGTTGTAAATTTGAACAGTCCCTAAAAGAATGATGGTAACTCAAGAAATACTGTATCAAAAAATGTACCGAAAATGGAATTTAAACTGGACTAATTCATAATAAATTTTTCCCTTGGGACATCATCTGATTGAATCATTTTGTTATCAGATGGTTGGTAAATAAATTCAATAAATAAATAAAACAAATAAATTACCTTGCCCAGGAACCAGCTTCCTAAAAGAAACTGGACTCTAGAGATACCACATCACCAATATTCTATAAATGATGGAAAAACTACAGGCTGAGAGAAGTGCTATAATAATTAGCTCCTTTTCTAGACCATTCGTATAACTTACAGCAACAATCAATGAATGCCAACTTTCTTTTATTATCATTACAATTTATTTGCCATCCTTTCTTGAGAGCATTGCACAAGAAAGAAGTAGTCCCACATACTGTGTATTAAAATCCATCGGGGAAAAATAAACTATAACAGAAACATCATAAACCAGTAGCTCATCACATCACAATATTAAGTTAAAGAGGCTACCTGACATACCAAACAACT
The DNA here is from genome assembly GCA_032468155.1 of Oxyrhabdium leporinum. NCBI lineage: Eukaryota > Metazoa > Chordata > Lepidosauria > Squamata > Cyclocoridae > Oxyrhabdium > Oxyrhabdium leporinum. Next base: position 97,178 of record JANHFL010004226.1, read on the forward strand.
GAGTTGTTGTTGCCCAAAATTTAACCATGATGGAGGGAAATTCCACAATTAGGGACCCATCCTTAGAAAGCTTTTATTTCAAGTAACCACATCGCGGGATATTCCCATCACTGGGACAACAAACAGGATTCATCCTGTCATGCCCAAAGCCTATTTTGAACTATACAAAAGAAATATTAATTTATTTAAGACTTTGTTCACTGATCCTGAAGCACTGGATTAGGGGTGGCAAGTCATACCATAACCCATGAGTGCAGTTGAGAAAAGAGCTGCTATCTTGCAGAAAAACCAGGAAGTCCCTGAGCATCAGCAAGGAATCCCCTCTTATAGACAAAGGCATCTTTCATCCCATCAACTGCCAGGAAAAAAACCCTACCCCTGAGACTCATTTCTATAACAAAATACTATATTTTGGCACAAACACAAGAAAATACATTGGACTGTCCCCCTTGAAGACCAGCTGGAAATTTCAATGGAAATAATCTGGCCCCGAATACAGCAGCACACACAGTATTTGGTTGTCTTCGATTTATGATGGTCACTTAGCAACCTTTGAAAGTTACGACGGATCTCCCCAAGGCTACTTACAACTCAGACTCGAAATTCTGACAGCCGCGCCCCCCCTGTGGTCACGTGATTGCATTTGGGAATTCAGCAACCAGCTCACATTTGCAGCTGTGTGCAGCATTCTGCAATCATGTGACCGTGTTTTAATGTTCTTTTTTGCTGGAAACTGCTGTTTATTTCCAGTTTTCAGCAAAATAACTCCCTCCCATGGTGGACAATGAATTCATTTAACAACTGTGGTGATTCACTTAATGACCTGTTTAACAAGCAGCATGACTTACAACTGTGATTCCGGGCTCAATTATAGTTGTAAGTTGATCGCTACCTGTAATAGAGGCCCCCAGGTTTGCCCATGTAGCACTTCTGTCGTGCGAGCTGCACTGGCTTCCGGTTTCTTTTCAGGTGCAATTCAAGGTGCTGGTTGTCACCTCTAAAGCACTATATGGCACATGGCCAGGCTAACTGCAGGACCATCTTTCCCTAAGGACATCTATCCATCCTATCTGGTGAGATAGGATGGGCACCCTTTTAGTCCTCTCCCCTAAATTATTGCCATCTGATAGGAGCTGGGAAGCAGCCTGGAATCCTCTGTCCCCTAAAGTTTGGCAGACCCCTGGTCCTTCTAGCCCTCCATAAAAGTTTTAAAGATCTGGCACTTCCCCTAAGCGCTGGGATAAGATTGGATAATTGCACATTACAAGTTTGACTAGGCGCCAGGTTATTTTTTTGTTTTTAATGTGTTTAGTTTTTATAGCTTTAATATGGCTTTGATGCTCTTTTAACTTTTGATTGGGAGCCGCCCAGATTTGGTTATAAGATCAGCAGCTTTATAAATGTTTTAAATACATAACAAAGCAAAATGTGATACATACAGGTATTTTTTTATTTTTTTTTGCCAATTCTCCATCAACATGAAAGAACAGACTTACTTAGCAATTGCTCTGATGAATCATTAATACTGAGGGTACTGGGTTCGCCGCTTTAAAACCATAGGAGGATAGTTCACAAGCAACCTTTCTTACCATTTTTAAAGTTTCCCAGATCTGTAATCCCACTTTTTTACACCTAGTTACAACCAGTTTGATATAGCAGTTAAGGCACTTGCCTACAAACTGGGAGAGTTCTATAGTCTTTCCTTAGGCACGATGCCAGCTGGGTGATCCTAGGCCAGACACTCTCTCAGTCCTAGGAAGCAGGCATGGGCAAACCACTTCCAAAATACCTTGCCGTAAAAATTGCAGGGACGTGTCAAGGCAGTTGCCAAGCATCAACATGGATTTGAAGACACCAATAAATAAATACAAAAATTCACCTAATGTACTAAAATGCATGATTCACATAAGGCTCATTTCTATTTTTCCACATTAGCAACCGCCCTAAAGTACCGTAAATGCTCTAATTCAGTTTTACACTCACACATCCAATCATTTGTATGTTTGGGGGAGAAGGCTATGCTTCAACTCCATGCAAACTCTGAATTCAAAAGCAAATGGAATGGGGCAGCCGGAGACAGTTTCTAATTCATTCCAAGGACAGAAATATTTAACTTGCTCTGTCCCCAATTTGAAATCTTCCATAGAGCTCCGCTTCAGATACCATCCATTATTCATGTCTCACATGGTGGAAAGACCAGCACTACATTAAAAGGGACACAAGGGTTCATTCGTAACAGAGAGGCTTTCCTAGAACATAGAATAATCACAATCTCAATCTGTTGGATGAAAACGAAATATGTCTATATGTACACATACACAGAGAGGCACTTAAAAATGCTAAAGGCAAGCAACTGAACTAAAAAAAAAAAAACTTCCTGGAAGAATCATCAGGAATCAAGCCCAAATTGAAAGAAACTTTGATTGTTTAATTAACACATCCCTGCATCAATTGATTGAAATATAGTTTGTACAGGAAGTCCTCAAGTTACAACCATTCATTTAGTGACAGTTCAAAGTTACAACATCCCTGAAAAAAAGTGACTCAAGACCATTTTTCACACTCACAATCTTTGCAGCATCTCCATGGTCATGCGATCAACATTAGGACGCTTGGCAATTGCCCTGTTTTTATGACAGTTGCAGTGTCCCAGAGTTATGTGATCCCCTTTTGCGACCTTCTGACAAGCAAAGTCAATGGGGAAGCCAAATTCACATAACAAACACGTTATACTTACTTAACAACCGCAGTCATTCACTTAACAACTGTGGCAAGAAAAATCGCAAAATGGAGCAATGCTCACTTAATAACTGTCTCGCTTAGCAGCAGAAATGTTGGAGTCAGTTGTGGTCGTAACTCGAGGACTACCTGTACTTACAATGTTCTGGGTTCCTTAACAATTTCATTCTGACCAGAAGAAAGAAAAAAAGCTGCTTCGTTACAGTTTTCTTTTTACTTCCTAGACTAACTCTTGATTTCCCAAATAATATTCAAGAACCAGGAATGGGTTAGGAGAAATCTTCTCCAAGATGAGCACAAGTTGGTTCGCGCTATTTCCCAGGATAAAAAAATTAGTTGGACAATTCCTGCACAGCCCTCCTCTGTCTCTATATATGAATACTTCCAATTGCTTCCCAAACAGGCTGCATTTTTTAAAAATGGCTTTTTAATGTCCAAGCCATTAGTACCTTCTGCTGGCATGCAAGAAGTCACACCCTAAAGGCTAAAATCTCCCCGCCGTTCCATTGCATATTACTCCCAAGTAAAAATGTGGGATTTTTTTCTGAGTGCAAACAAGTTTTGCAATTCTGCAGAGAAACTCAGCCCTATGCCTTCCATTAGCCAGTCTCTTGTACGTAATTGATGAACACAGCCAAGCAGAAGCCTTCCAACTAAGTTACTCAAAGACTCTGAAATTGGGGGTGGGTGAGGGAGATAACAGGATCACAAGGTTATTTATTTATCTAGATTTTCATTCCAATGCCAACCCAAGGACTGGAGGGTGGGGGGGAGGGAAGGGGTAGAGCAACAATACTGCCTTATCTCCCCCAAAGAAGGAATCCTTTGTTGTTCCAAGATAGACAGGATCCTTAATTTGTGATAGAGAAAACAAGGGCTTAACTTGAGCATTGGTTTAACAAGTCGAACAACAACAATATGTTTGTGAACAAGGCAGCTAGGCCCTGGGGCAAATCTCCTTCTGGGCTAGGCCAGGATAGTCAGCCTGACCCAGAGGTCAGAGAGATTCATGCAGCAATGACTTCATTGCCATTGTTTTATGGGTCATTTTATGGCCTTATAAACTAGCCCTCACTTCTGCTTCTACGCGGCACTGCCAAAAGCCACTAGCCGATACCCCAAAGGCCAGTCTTCGGGGGTTCCCAAACCGACCAGACTCCTCTTGCTCAAGGCAGAATTTCATTTTCTTAATTACCGGGCAATGTACTAGGACAGAAAGTCCAAACTCCATCGGTCATTCTCGTTCAGTCTGCAAGACGCCTTCTAATAAAAATGAATGGGTGAGTTCAGACGCCAGAGAATGAATCCAGAAGACCCTGCCAAACACCTGGCCAACCCATAATACCTTCCTAGAAGGATCGTTCACACATCCCCAAGCATTTGCAAACGTGTGGTATCCACACGGGAAGCACATTTTTTCCCATTCACACATCATAGAAAAACACATGCAGGAAAACACCAGTTGAACACTTGTTCAGCCACAGCAAACATGACTGTCAGCTAAAACATGGAACGGGGCCTGGAGTACGTTTATAGGTTTGCTTTGGCACATTCCCCCTATGCCCGCTTGCTAGCCTAAAAAAGAGAAGTCATATCTATCTTTTTTTTTTGTTTTTATCCAAACATTTACAGGAAGGATGCACACTCAAATGATGCCGGTAAGTAAGAATACATACTGTAGAACAGGAACAGATAGCCTTACACACGTCAAAATTTGAAAGTGCCTGCAGAAGAACTGTGTAAATACTTGAACTCCCACTGGGCAATTTCCCAGTATTCCAAAGAACAGGATGGATTATTACGTTATGTTTCGAGCACAAATATTTAAGAAATTCCTAGAAAATCTGCACAAGGCAAAATATCAGGGAGAATCTTCAAACAGAATGACTTGCCTATTTAAAAGACAGCAAAACCCTGAAGTATTCATTGAAAATAGAAGAGACAAGCAAGGAAATCTGTACTCAAAAGCAGATGCCTGCTCTTTCCAAACAGAACTCTGTGTTTCTTAAACGTATTGGTTTGTGTTGCTTGGTCTGTGTTTCTTAAAGTTATTGGTTTGTCTGCTTTCAGCAATATCTCCCCTCCTCCCATCTGAACCTGGGAAGAGCCTTCAGGAAAAAAGGGAATTGCAAGACTAGAATTCCAGGAGACACAGCCAGAGCAGAGCAGAAACCAGATTCTTGGCGGAGTTCGTGCTTTTTCTTATAGACCCCATGAAACCCCCTGAGCTAACCTCCCCTTTTGCTTAAAAAAAAGAAAAAAAAGAACTTAAATAGTTAGTGTCCCCACTGTTCTAACTAACTAGAAGTTGGAAAATGACGGATAAGCTCCTAAAATAAGGAACGTGATTTCAACTAAGGGGCAATCATTAAGCTAAAGAACATGACGATCTTGTGTTGCCTTTTTACATTATTGAATTGGGCTTGGAGGTAAGACAGGCTTGGACCTCTTTTGTATTTGGATGGGAGGCCACAGGGAAATCCCTGGGCTACAGGCCAGACTGGTAAGTCATAAAGCTTCCCAGAAGAAAGTGGTGGCAAATCCCTTCCATATTCTTGCTACGAGAACTACACAGATGCCTGAAGGAATTCACTAGGATGAAATTTTATGAATCGTTCATGTTCTTGCGAGAAAAAGTACACAGATGCATGAATGAATTCACTAGGAGACTCTATTAATTGTAAAATAGCATTCCATGGTTTTAACGGGGGTGCAATTTCCTGATCTAACAAAAGAAACACATGAACATGCAAAACGTTTTCTCGCTCCAAATGAATCGGATGTCTTTTCACCCCCAGCAACCCCCTTTCAGGTTTTCTTCCCTTTTGCTGCAGAGCAACTAGCAGCTTCATTTATTGTAGAAAACAAAAAACAAAGTTAAAGTGACATGGCGCAAGGAAGAAGTGGACTACTCTGGGGCTAGTATCTCCCGAGTTTCTTCAAAGAAAAGAATACAAGTGCAAGTGCAGTATAACAAACTGCTACTGAAAGAAAATTGAAAGCATGCTTACTTTAAAACTTTCCTATTTAAATCCAAAGGTCCGAGATCAGGGAATATTATAAACCGAAGACTGAAGCATCCAAATGAAATACTTTATACATCATTATTAATCTTCCAGAGTTCCAGCTACTATGTGAATTGAGCTCCTACAATTGTTGAAAAACATTTGCCCTTTTTGGTTTTCCCCAAACTACTTTGAGGCTATCATGGAGTTTTAAAAATATTAATATTCAGGGGATTTACAGGGCAACTCTATTCACACTGTTTCTTATAGAAATGCTGCACTGTAAATGCAGCCTATGGGCTTCAGGGAAGCACACAAAGGATTGCAGTCATAGGACCTAAGCTTAGAGAATTATCTACGAGTCCTTCTAAAGTCTTTCTACCCTTCTCATGTGTAGACATTTTAGGAACGCATTCTTAACCAAGGACTTTGCATTCACATCGCTTTCCATCGATCTCACACACACTTTCTTGAAACAAATCAATTTCAGCATATGTGGGAACACCTTACAAAATTTTTGGAATCCAACCCAGTACAAATTTACATTTAATTTTAATAAATACCCCAGGACACGTCACTGTGCGCTAGATCATGCCATCATACTTTTGACGGGCGTTGGCCTAGCAGAAGGACTTTCAAGAAGATCCTCCTTTCATAGCTGTGCTAAGGGCCTTTTGTCAAGAAATGCTGCTCCTAAGAGAATTTAGAGTAGAAAAATTCAGTGATAATTGGACATAAGTGGCCCCAAAGGATGGCACTTCCTCTCTTCCTCCATTGAGCTCACACATCTATTTCATGTTAGGGTTAAGTGACAAAACTAACCCAGAAAAAGGGAATGGGGAATGTAATTTTCCCACCGAGTGCATAAAATGCAAAGGCTGGAGAACAGGAATGGAAATTGAGTTTCCTACACAATGAGATACATCCTTGTGTAGGCCAGAGAGGAGGACCCCTCTTATAATAAACAACAACACATTTAAAAAATGGTTTGATTTGTTTCTCAAGGCAAACAGATTTTCCTGTAGTCAGATTTACTGTATGATAGAAAATATCTAGGTCTGAAAATAAGGTATGTTTGCCTCCATGGAAAATGTGTCTATTAAATAATTAAGATTTGGGAGATTATATAGAATATGAATACATACACAAACACACATAAAAATAAAGCATATTTCTTGTTCTGGTGCTGATCTGATTTAGATCCGGAAAAGTAGGATTTTTATTATTTAAATAAACATAGCTACTGTTTATTAGCTACTCAGGGCAATTAATAAGCTAATATGGGATATAAAAAGTTTAAAATAGAAATATATTTGTTTTTAATATATTAAGTGTATCCTTCTAGAACAGGAAAAAAGCTAGCAAAGTAACCTTAAAAGTAAAGTAAAATCACATTTACCATGCAATCCTACTAAAGGCGTTTTTTTACTGAAAAAAGAGTGACATTGACTTAAGTCTGAACGCTTATTCTAGCAGTAAATCTCATAGAATGGGATTCGTTTCTTTCTCAGGACTACACCACAGAAGTCTGATCCTATGCCTGTGAAATTTAAATTGGATCTTAAATTTGCAGAGTAGAATTCATTCCCAAATAAACCGGCATAGGATTGCACCATGCATACTACTTTACAGAAAAAGCTGATCTGACATAGTTATTAAGAGTATTCCTAAGAAAATAGAATAACGCCCAAACGGACACCAGTAATTCTTAATGCATTCGCTAGCAAATGGATCAGGTCTCACAGAATACACTTGGATTTTCAGTTTGCTGGAATGTACAGTCACAGTTGCAGGTAATCAAGTAACACTGCCTAAAATCTATTTGAATTTTTGTGTATGAAAATTTTTACAATAGAAATACCAATAATTCTGCTTCTTTGTAGAAATATTTTGAAAAATATAGTAGCAATGCAAAATACCAAAACTGAAGCTTTTTGAAAAATAACAAACGGTATTAAAATTGTTCACATTTATTTGGCCTTTACACCTTTGATATGTTTCTTTTACGGAAATGTTAAATTCCAAAGTATGCATTAAAATTTAGCACCATGGTCCTAAATGAATGATCACTTCAAAATCTAAAATGTTTACAGAGTTCAATGACATTTTCCCCCAAACATGTACATTTAGAACTACATGAATGATTTGTTCATTCAAAAGATATAGACATATATAATGAAAGCAGAGTTGACTCTTCATCTCGATCTTAAATGAGATCTTGGTTGACATCTTTGGACCATAAAAGGTAAAATATTCCCCACCTCCCAGCTGGCTTTCAAAGTTTTGTGCATAATTATATATTTGTATTTCCAGTTAATACTAAATGCCTCTTTAAAACTGTGTTGAACTAGGCCCTCTTTTAATAATAGTTTTAATTGATGTTTACCAATACGTATGATCCTGGTAAATAAATGGTTATATTTTAGTGGATGGAGAGAGTTTATTTTATTAATGACATGGGATGTAGGCTGCAGATGGAATATGCCTATATCAATAGGCAGATAGATTGTGATTGTTGTATAGTCTGAAAGAACTGTACAAGGCTGTGCTTTTCATTCCCTGTAAAGAAATTTTAAAATGGAAAGTTGTCAGACTATTTTAAAATCAGAAAGATTTATACACTGGTGAACATACTATAATGTGATTAAGTCTTATGGGGATATAGGACAATTATACCATAAGGCTCACATTATTTATGGAAAGAATCATTAATGTGTTTATTTATAACTTCCCCCCAGGTATTAACATTTGGATAAACTTTTAAAAGCCAGAGTCTTACACACAATTACTTTGAAATAATTTCTACTAAAGTCACTAGATTTATTACTGAATATGTGTACGCTGAAATTATTCAGCCATTATTTTTCCTTCTTAACCAAAAATTCTGCTTATAAAGCTTTTTTACTTAAAGGCTTTCCACAGTGTGACATGTATGTAAAATCAAATAACTTCTATTATTCAGAATACAATGTATTTAGTTTTTTCCCCCAGAACTCGTCAAACCAAAGAATCACAGCTGTTAGAAATCCTGACCGTATATTTTCAAAAGCTGCCTCATCGCTTGAGAAATAACTTTTTAAAAACCATTCCTACAAACAGTATAATCACTAATAATCATACTATTTCCAGTTATGATTATCATTTTTTTCTTAGAAAGAAACTGCATTTTCTTTCTAAGGTAAAGAACATAAAGAAAAAAAGGGAAAATAAATATTGGCACTCTTGGGTTAAGGCCCCCGAACCAGGCATGGTTACAATGACTTGCAAATTTGGTAGACATAAAAATACATTTCATGTGAACATGGGAAAAGAAAAGGATGGAAATCTTCAATTCAAGCACATTCAAATAAGTAATTCGCCAATATTACTCAGTTGGTTACATTTGATATATTTCCAACAGATCTATCTAAAATTTTAAAATCAATATTGGAATCCGTACTTATTCATCTGTTGTTGTTTTTAAAAGTCAGTAACATTCTGTACGTTTGAAATTGGCATGAAGGCCTATCGCAATTTAACAACCCAGAGAAAAATTAATTTCTGCTAGGAACCCGGGACTGTTCGCCAGGAAAAGTTAAGCACGTGTTTCCTCTAAAAGGGACGCGACCTTCCAGGGCTCCATTTGGGCTGGATCGAGGGATCGATACCGCCTGGTGCTTCATTTCGTAGGGGAAAATCTCAATCGCAGTGGGTGTGTGTCGCGGGTGAGGAAGGGCGACGTATGGAGGGAGAACAACCTTCCTTAAAGCACATATTCCGAGACGGAATTACTTCACCGACCCCAGACCCTTGTGACCCTTCCCCGCACCCCGACAATAGAAACTCATTTTCGGCTGCTTGCCTCGCCCGCGTCTGTCCTCTCCCCCAGCCGCACTGCAAAGTTAAGAGCCGAGAACTGGGACTTTGTAGGCCAGTTGAAGGCAGAAACTTCTCATCTCGCCCGCAAAGACCCAGCCCCAAACTCCCAGCTGCTCGTCCGGAGAAAAGAAACCGTTGCTTCACACAATGATCGGGGGAAGAGGGGGGCTTGGGGGGGAGACACACCCGTACAATCGGGGAGCCACAGATCCTTTTCAGCAGCACCTTAATAACATCGTTCCATTTTTAGCCCCGCAATGGGTTCGCCGGCGGGTTTTAAAAGCTCAAGTGCACCTTAAACTGCCAACTAACTTCTTGCCCGTTAGGAAACGCGCCTTGAAAAAAAGAGAAAAGGAAAGAATTATGCTGACCCGGGTAGTTCTCCCAACGAGGAAGGGAGGGGTGGATCTGCAGGAACGTGTGGAAAAGCAGCTTCGGGTCTGCCCGGGGAACCTGCGCACGCCACCCGACCGCTTGCAAAACAGACCGCCCTGCCCATCACACGACCATCGAACGGCTCCCCGGGAAAAGATGTCCGCGTGGAGAGCTCGATCGAACCCGCCCGAGATTGATCCCCCTACCCCCAAAAAACCCCCGGGGATTTAAAGGGTCCCCAATTCACGCCAGCCCGCGAGCACGATGAAACTGACAAGAGCCAAACCCTGGCAAAGGAGCTCCGAGCACACGCGTGCGTAGTCGGCCGGTCGGTCCTTCCCCTCCCTGCTTACCTTCTGTCAAGGGGGGGACAGCCAGCAACCCTGGCGCGTTCCTGTGGATTTAACTTGCTCGTCCTCCCTCGTCCTGGCCAGATCTTCTTGAGTTACACTGGACGGCACAAAAAACGAGGAGGTACAGCAGGCGCGGAGGGGGGGGGGCAGACTCCCGCCCCTCGGGAAAACTAGAGCGGCTTCGTGGAAAAGGCTCGCCGGCCACATTTTTTTCAGTGCTTAGGGAAAAAAAGGGAGCGGCGGCGGCGGGGGGGGGGGGAGCGGGAGCCCCGGAA
>JANHFL010004226.1:117463-130850 GCA_032468155.1 Oxyrhabdium leporinum
GCGAGCGAGAGAGAGAGAGAGCGAGAGCGAGAGAGAGAGAGAGAGAGAGAGAGAGAGAGAGAGAGAGAGAGAGAGATTGTAAAAGTGGGTGAAGCTACAATAAAAAGAGATTTAAAACTAAAATTCATTTCATTTAAGCTTTAATAGAATCAAGTGAAAGCAAACTCCACATATATACCCAGCCTGGAACCAAGCTATCTCAAAAACCACCAGTTCCCCCTGCAGAAATGTGTCTGACCTATTTTTTCTTTTTTATAACATTTATTCAAAAACTATATAAACATTTTAAAGTCATAGATAAAATGTTAAATTGAAATAAAAATAAAAAGGCTGACCTTTCCAAATTGCCCATTCTTGGCTTGTGGTTAGCCTTACTGATTAACTGGAGTTTTTTTAATTGTTAATGAGAGTTTTAAATGAGTAGTTGTCCTTCTTAAATCAACTACAGATTTGCAGGCCTGATTTTGAAGCACATCTAGAGCCTTTACCCAAACTTGACTCTTGCAGTCTAAGAGTGACAGCAATTTGAGCCTGCTCTGATCCCTCACCTGTCCTTGCCAATCCATTCTGGTGCTGGCGGAAGGCTTCCTTGAGGAAGGTAGCAGAGAAACACTTTGAGCAGTTTTTGTTAAGTATTTGCCCTTGTGAGACTGGCTTCACTTGGGAATTAGGAATCCTCAATATTTATTACTGCAATATTCTACAACTTTGCATTTTGTGTATTTATGACATAGAAATGTTTTAAAACATTTTAAACTGCTGGCTTCCCCTCCATGGAGGATAGGCTGTTATTTTATTCCTTCCTCATGTAATCAGATCTGATCTGTTAAACTTGATCGAAGTTTAACATCCAAGAATTTGCCTGGAGACCCACAAGTGTGCATAGGATTCAGAAGAGCGAGGTACTTTGGTAAGATCTTTTGGAAACCTTGGAGGAAGCGGGCCCAGTCGATTCAGCTTCAATCCAGATTTGGACATTGCTGACAATCTGGTACTTTCTATTTTTGTAAACTGGTGGATTAAGAAAAATTGCTTTCTCAAACAATTGATGGTACTGAAGGAGACAGGAGTAATTGGTCAGATTTCAGGGACTGGTAGCACTTCAGTGTTCCTTGCAGGGCCACCGGGAACTTGCATGATATGCTCTGCAGTGGTTCCTTCCTTCTGCAGTTTGGCATATTGTTTAGATTATGGCCCGTTTTGGCTCACTAAATTCAGTGGTTTTTTAAATGTTATTGAATTGACTGCTTCTTCCTCTAGAAAATCTCCACTAATTCACTTGATTCTTGTCAAGACCTACTAATATTGGACATTTCGGCGTTCCTTAGCCAACTTCTTGTTTTTATTACTGTTGTTATGACATCTCTCCCTTTGACTCAATTGTTTAGGTTGATTGATAATTTCATCTATACAATCTCTTTTCTGTGTTGTTTTATATATTTTTGTGAAAACCATTGCCATCATGTTTATGTTGGTGCTTAATCTCCCAGGAAGAGTTTTATCCTCACCTTACAGCTTCATGTGGATTGGAATAAACATTCAAATAATTCAGACTCTATTTTCCTTTTTATGGTACCCAGGCATAAGATTTTTTTACTTCTAAGCTGGCTGCAAGATTGAAAATCTGTGGCAGTAAAAGTCCAGCTCCACTGGTTATCTGTTGCTTGCAGGGCTGGATAAGGATGTAATGAAAGAGAACATCTTTCAGTACAAGTCCTTCTATTACACAAGTGATGAGTCATTAATAAACATTGATATAATCACTTCCATTTGCTCCAAAATCCATCTGTCTGAAATTTGGCAGTGGTTCCCCACAGGAAAGACTACATTTGCTACATTTTTAAAACAAATTATATCCCCAAATAACAGAGCTATAGGCACATCCCCCTCACACACAAAAAGCCAGATTTTAAGGAAGAGTAACTGGAAATGTCCTGTATCAATTTCACTGAAATTTGGCAGTTTAAATTCTGCCCAAGAGGTCTAATGTGTCTTTAAATTTCTTCCTATTCAGCTTAATTTTTTAAAAAAGTAACCGTGTTCATTTCCTTCATATTCAACAATGGTACAATTCGGTCTAATGCAGGGGTGTCAAACACGTGTTGTCACGGCATCGTCACGTGACGTATCACGACTTTTCCCCTTTGCTAAACTGGGCATAGGTAGCGTGCAACGCATTTGGCCTGCGGGCCACGAGTTTGACAATGCTGGTCTAACGGTTAAGGCATCAGGCTATTAACTAGGAGATCATGAGTTCTAGTCCTGGCCTTAAGCATGAAAAACTGGCTGGGGGATTTTGGGCCAGTGACTCTCTCTCAGCCAGGGTGGTTGTTGTGGGGGAAAAAGGAAGAGGAAGGAGGATATTAGGTATATTCATAGCTTTGAATTATTTTATAAACAATAATAAGAGTGGGATAACAAAATAAATGAAACTCAGTTCTTCTGCATCTCACTCCAGGTGTGGCCACAAGATCAAACAAGAAATTCTGCAGTTGATATACATACACTATGGGACACAGCTGTAAGAGACTTTCTACTCTTTCTTTTCTTGTAGATGCAGATGTATGTGTATTAGCGGAATTGGGAATAGGATTCCCTTTGAGAGATAGCAGAGTAATAGGCAAAGGAGAAAACCCTAAGGATATCCTTGAAATTTAAGTTTTGATACTGCCAGTAGAGCTCCAGCTGTTGCCTTGTGTCACCGATACCATATAGCATTACCATAAAGAGAAGGTGCTTCTTGTCCAATCTTGCACAAAACCAATGAGGTCAAATTCCAGGAGTTCTTGCAAAAGTCCAAGAAATCTTGTGCAAGAGTAGAGGGCTTATTTTACCCTCTCCAGCATTTGCTTTGGTTGTTAGGAATTTGGTAGATTTTAGAAAGCTAAATAGGAATAACAAAAAGACATATTGCTTCATAGTGCTTTAAGCAGTTTACAGAGTCAGCATATTGCCCCCAGCAATCTGGGACTTCATTTTACCAACCTAGGAAGGATGGAAGGCTGAGTCAACCTTGAGTCAGTCAGGATCAAACAGCTGGCAGTTGGCAGAATTAGTTTGCAATACTGCATTTTAACCACTGTGCCACCACGGCTCTTGATCTAGTGATAAGACCTAGCTCCTCACCAAATAAAAAAGGACAAGCCTATTTGTGCTCTTCCCACTATCATTCTGATTCCCAGTTTCATCAAGAACATGGCATCTTGACTACAAAGGGCATTTGTTTTTTTCCTAATCCCAGAGTGATACAGAATGGTCTAGAAATTAAGAACGCAACTTCAATTTGGTGTTCAGTACTTCCTTAATTATTCAAAATATTTTTATCCTGCCTTTCTGCAAATAGCACTGAAAGTAGCTAACAAATCTTATTTAAATCTTTAATCTGCAGTATTACCCTAGAATCTACTCTGTGGAGCGCAAAGGTGACTAACAAACAAGTACTGGAATGTGTAACACCAGACATATCACTCGGAAGGCAAAATCACGAAAATGTGTCTCACTTTGACCATGTCAAAGGAGGGGAATTCACTGAAGAAAGCTTGAAAATTAGGCTATCAAAGAACTTGGTGGCTGGACACCATCAAGCTGACGCTACCAACCAGAGCATAGAAAAACTTGAAGCAGTGCAAGATCAAAAAATGTGGAAAGACCTGGCCCATAGAATCGCCAAGAATCAGACTCAACTGCATGATGATTACAGAGTCAGGACAGGTTGAACCTCTGGGGAGATGTTATTCCAGAGGGCAGGTGTTACAACAGAGAAAGTGTCCTTCCTGAATCCCATCAGGTAACACTACTTAATGCATAGAACACAAAGCATGCCTGCTCTGTTGAAACATATGCGACAAGGAGAAATGAGGGGAGAGCGGTCCAATAGATATTTTTATTTATCAAAATTTTAAAACTGCCCATCTTCCTCACAGAAGGACTCTGGGTGATGTATAAAGAAAGTATTAAAAATATAAAACTGTATATACAATTTAAAAAGATGTGAACCCCGAGCAAGATGGCGGAGCCACATTTTAATGCCTTTCCTAAAGGCCAAGAGTGGAGCTCCCCTCACTCCAGGCAATGAATGTTCCACAAAGCGGGGGCAAGAGAAGCCTCTATTCCTGGATCTTCCCAATCAGAATTCTTTGGCTGACAAGGTCCGCAACATACCTTCCTGTGATCACACCACTGTGATGGGCTCATAATTGCTCACCCACTGCATTCTGGACTGGCCACAGCTTCCAAGTGGTCTTCAAGAGCAGACCCATGTAGAGCACATTGCAATACTCTATGCACAAGGTGACCATGACATAAATAACTGAGAAGCTTTCATTCCCAGAAAGGGTGCCATTTATATGTAACAGATAATCTGTGCAAAAGCCTTGTCAAGATTCCTCCCCCCCCTCCCCCTGCTGCAGACCCAACAGTTTCCAATCACTGGAAAAGATCTTGACTGCCACACCAAGGGTTGAGAAATACAGCTATCATTATCGTACTGACCAAACCTGGCCTCAATGGATGATCTCGCCCAGAGGTTTCATATAAGTGTTAAACAAGAGAGTCAAAATTATTCAATCTATAATTTTTCTTACTAGGACTTATGGATAGTCAATTAGAAGAGACCTGTGAGCAGTTGATTTTATATATGGTAATGACAGTGAGATTATTATAGGCACAAAAATGAAAGAACACAAAAATAGCCACAACAGAATAGACTGAGATGATTTGCAGAAATGGCTAAATTGACTTGTTTGATTAGAGTAGGAACAACAACTACTTTAAAAAAAAAAAAAAAAGCACTGGACTTTTTTGCTGAAATTTGGTAAAAAAAGATTTGATTTGAAAAGTGATTTCTATATCTGTATCAATTAAAAAAGGGTTGTGTATGGGATAATTGAAAGGGGCACAGTACTAGGTATATAACTGCTGTAGAGAAGATTGGAAGTAGCTTCTTTGGTTTCTCTTTTTCTCAACACGCTATATTTCTTACTTTTCTTCTATATTTTTCATGTTTATCTTTTAACTTTTAAAAAAAATATCTTCAATAAAAATTATTTTTAAAAAAAAAATCAAGAGAGTTGAACCTTGTGGCACCCTCTAGGTTAGGGATCGCAGGCTCCAGCTCTCTACTGTCAACATTGACTGGAATTGGCCGTAATGAAAAGAGAACCACCGCAACACTGGGCCTCTCGTTCCCAAGCCCCATAGCTGGTTATCGTCAATAGTATCAAAGGTCGCTGAGAAATCAAGAAAAACAAGAACAGTTATACCAGTCCTATCCTGGCCACCCCACCAGAAGTCATCCACAAGCGCAATTAATGCCCTTTTGGTACTATGCCCTGGCCTGAAACTCAAATGAAATTGATCCAAATAATCCATTTCTTCCAGGCCCTCTGAAACTGCAGTCTGACCACTTTCAACAATCTTGCCCTACAATGGAAGGCTGGAAACAAGCTTCACTTCTTTTTCTTTGCTTCTTTAACTATATTAATTTATTCCCTCCCATCCATTTTAATGGTACCACTTTTATATATGCAGATTCTCAATAAAATATTACTAAATAAACCTCAAACTGACAGGAAGATTGTCAACTATTTTTTTCCTGGCACTACCCATGTAAACTTAACACCTGCTATGTCCCTTCTCTGTCACCATAGAAAGACCTTTTCTTTTATCCTTCCATTTGTGTTTCTATCACAGGCATACAAAGAAAGACTTCTTTACCCTTCTAGCAGGAGGAGACAGTCCCTGCTTCTAAGCTGCTCAAATAGAAGCCTTTTCCACACGTGGGTCAACATTAAAAAATGTTCTTCAAGCGATTTCTCCTATCCTGATCATTTTTCCAAGATTACTTGTGCTCACAAAGTTTTGAGTTTTTCCAGGGTTGTATCTTGATTTCGCCACAAGGAGGCAGGTTCACAAACAACAATACATATGGAAGATTAAAAGGGTAATGTCCCTCACAATATTTCTTATAAAAGTTGATTGAATAAAGCTATTATAAACCCACCAAAACCTTTATCCAAGCAATTGTGGTAAATTAGACAGCTTCTCTCGACTTGGAAGAATTATCAATTTCATCCTTCTCAATTTTTTTTTGTTTTAAACTATATGTACTTCCAAGGATATGGCCAATTGTGGCTGATATTGGGGAAAAAATAGTGACAATCCTGGTTTATACTTGGATGGAGTACCATTTGGGAATTCCAAAGCTGTTGGCTAGACTGAAAATTTTTATAACATCCTGGAAGAAAACAATAAGGATCACTTCAGTAATAGTTGTGAAGTTAACATTTAACAATCTCAAACCCCTATATGGGCACCATCCCCAGGAATCAGATTCTTTATTTTTTTAAAATCCCTTTAACTCTCTTCTTTCACTCAAGCCAATGTTTTCCCACATTTGCATAAAGAATATAGAAATTGCGGCTAGAAAATGCTTAATACATTTGATTAAGTGGACTATTTTTCCACTAAAGCTTTGGGCCACAGCACCATGTAACTTCTATTCAAACTACACCCCACAGAGGTATACAAGACAAGAGAATTTGTCCCCCTCCTAATTTGAATTCCCAGAAGTTCCAGCCAGTACAAAAAGGGCTACAGCAACATCAAGAGAGTCACAGGTTCCCATCTGGCTTGGCAGCCTTCACTGTCCATTAAGACCTGAGCTTAGCTCAAAGGCAATTGACCTTGAAGAAAGTCCTCTGGATAAGTGGAAATAGAATTTCTGCTCAAGCGTGTTTCTAAACAACAGGTGTATAAAGCATTTCACTTGTGATTTGTTTTAAAAATGGCAAAACATTTGTCGCTACATGTGTTCGTAAACCACAGCAACATATGACCGCATCGCTTAGCAGTGGCGCAAACAGCAGTCCTCATTGCTATTGTTAACTGAATCCCACCAGTGAGGACCCTCCCAGATCCAAGTCATTCCTGCCTTGTCCCTTCCAGTCTCAATCCTTGGAAGACAAGGAACTGCCTCCTCTTTAACTCCCCCTCCCAATTTCTGTCATTTTGCCCACCCTGCACAGCGGACTCCTCCATGGCAATGGCATCACTAGCACTAAAGTAGAGGCCCAGAGCCTTCAGCAGTCTCAGCCAGCCCCCTCTGCATCCCTTGCTCATATTTGGGGATGCTTTTCTGGATTCCACTGAAGGCCTGTCGTTTCACTCAGGAGTAAATGCTAATCTTCTTTCTCCTTCCATCATGTAGATAGATGCATACTGTACTGTATATGCTTATTTATTTATAAATATCACTAAAATAAATATGATCACAGCTATATTTTTGTTGATTACATTTACTAATTTTTCTTTCAACTTTTTTCCTGCACTGTCATGTGCTGCTCATGTGGGAATTCAGTATAAAAAAATTAATTGAACAAGGAACGGTAATAATGTCATGCTTACAGATTCTGCTCAGTCATCTATATTTTAACAAAGAAGTAGCCATAAGCATGTATTTGCATGACTCTACACTTCTGTATGTTATAACATCCCAACAGTTTCTCAATCAAATTTAACAGAACAGTTGTAAATAGTATTTTGGGGTGGGGAGGAATAGCGTGAGCTTCCTCGAGATTGAATAAAAAAGTAATATATTTGTTTTAAAAAGAGTGAATTTGTTTCTGCAACACTTTAAGCCCTTGAGCAGTTTAAATCATAATCCCAGGGCTTTTTTTATCTTCTCCATATTAACCCTTTGCTTTGTATGTGGGGCTGCAGTTTGGTTTCTACTGGGCAGACAAGACTGCTGTTTATTAATCGGTGGTCGGGCAAAGAAGAGGAAGGGGGACAGCCCAGATCACTGGACTTGAAACACAGGCAAGTTCTAGCTTTCCAGTCTCTGACTTGCCGGTGTTTGTAGATTAATCTCTGTCTGCTGAGTCACCCGCTCAGAACAAGGTTGGGCTGCAGAGCACAGGGACCAGGACACCCCATTATTTCTTTGGCCTTTCCACCATTATTCAGCCCTTACTATATCAGACTGAAGAGTCTCCAAGTTGATTAAAAACAGGTTACTGGGGTTGGATATCACCCTTCTTCATCACTCTGACCTCTACTCCCCTTTATCTATTAGGGTGAACCCCAGGTGACCTCTTTTATAAACCATCACACCAATTCAGTGGCATAATGAGAGACTTTCAGTGGCAATATTTTGGCATTTGAGGGGCTTCTTAAGACTGGCTATGTGAGTCTCTTCCTCCATTTCCACATTTAACCCCTCCCTTAAAAGAAAACAGAACTCCAGAACTGAAATTTTACACACACACAGACATCTCCAGATTACAAAATTGCCCAGCTAATTTGCAGGTTATGGATTCTCTAATTTCCCCCTAGTCCAAATGTAACCTGAATCCTCTGAGTGACAGCCCCACTGTATTTGTCTTGTTTACTATTTTGCCTGAGGAAAATCTTTGGGGTGCTCCAAATCTTCCATAGGATTTTGTGATGTTGACTCTCTACCCTTCCAGACAAAAAGATTTGGACAGCCACTTGTTTGGAATGGTATCTCTTAGAGTCCCCTGCTTCAGCAGGCAGTTGGACTAGAAGACTTCCAAGGTCCCTTTCCAGTCTATTACTCTTTTCTGTTCTGTTCTGAATTGGCCTAATGAAGAGAGCACTCTAGTAGGGCTTTGAAAATGGCCAATTCTGGAGATCACACTACTCCTTAAGGCCATAAATACTGGTTGGGAGATTCCTTCTTTACACAAACACATATTATACATATTGCAAAATCAGGCCTGGATGCCTAATACAGAAGCAAGGGAATGTGCTAGCAAAGATAGTGTCTCCTTCCACAATAAAAGGATTAAAGCAAGATGTTGCCACTATGCCCAATCTGGGCTCAGGATAGAAATCCAAATGAAAGCATCCCGAAAGAAGGCTGTCCAGCATGCTCTTGAACAAATCAATCCGGTGTGTCTCCAGAGTCATGATGGAGGCCCCAACCATATGATCAAAGTTGTGATGCATATAAAAGGGGCAAGGCTTTGACTGCATGATGGTCACCATCTTGACTTTTCTGACGCTTCTGAAGGGATGTCCACTTCCTTCCTTTGCAATTTATTGCACTGCTCTTATTCTTCCCCCTCCTCTAATATTAATGAAGTCCTCTTTGTAACCGTAATAATTCACACATAATTAAGGAGTATCATTCTAATAGACAACACTGACAAAGTTGATTTTTCCACTGACAATTTTTGACCTCTTTTCCCAGAGTCCTCTCACTTCCACAATAATGAAACTGAAAGCAAAGCAAGTCATTGCTTTATTTTGAAACCTCCAATTCTTAATGACTATATGGAAACCCAGGAGAAAAGCCTAACCTCACGTGACACATTTTTATGAATAAGATTTTCATACTACCTTGAGAGACTGAAGCAGCTCCTTTTCTATGTTTTATTTTTATCCCTTTATTTTTATAAGTAACTCAAGGTGTCCCAGAGGTGCTTTTTCAACAGGCAACTGGACTTTCTTATTTTTCTTTGAAGATAGTTTTGCTTCTCATCCAAGAAGCCTCTTCGGTTCTGGCTGAAGCTTCTTCAGGTCTGACTTCAGTCAGAACAGAAGAACCCTCCTAAATGAGAAGCGAATCATCTTCAAGGAAACCCAAAGGTACTTTTTCAAAAGGCAACTGGACTTTGTTTTTCTTTGAAGACGTTTCACTTCTTGTCCAAGAAGCTTCTTCAATTCTGACTAAAGTCAGAACTGAACAAGCTTCAGCCAGAACTGCAGAGGCTTCTTGGATGAGGAGCAAAACATCTTCAAAGAAAAACCAGAAAGCCCAGTTGCTTCTTGAAAAAGCACCTTTGGGACAACCTTGACCTGGATGTCTGAGACATGTAACTCAACGGGGTGAATACACCTAATGCTCCGCCCCCCCCACCTCTTCCTATTTTCCCCACAACAACCCTGTGAGGAGGGTTGGGCTGAGAGCGAGTGAGTCATCCAACCGGCTTTCATGGTTTACGGCAGGACTAGAACTCAGGTTCCTGGTTTCTGAGCCAGCACCCTTCCCCACTAGACCAAATTGGCTTATTCATTCCACGACTCCCGCGCCGAATTCCGATTCGCGCCTCCTTCTCCCTCCCCCTCCCGCTTTTTTAGCCAACGGCACCCGAGGGCAGAGGGGCTTTCCCCGAATCCAGCAAGAACCGTGCGGCGGTTCGTTGGTTGGTGGAAACAGGCTACAGCATTAAAGACCTCGCGGAAGCTTCGTGGGGGGAGGCTCACCTCACCGCCTCAGTTACCGGCATGGCTTTCGGCGGCGCGCGCGCAGTGCCACCACAGCCGCTGGCTCTAAAACGGGAGCCCGAGACTGCCCCCAACTTAGCGCGTGCGGAATTGTCCTGCGTCCGTCGGATGGGCAAACCTTTCCCTTAAGGATCAATCCCTTCACGCAAGGAGGGGGCAGTTTTCCGCGTTCTTAGATTGGGGAAAGGCGGGGGGGGGGAAGGCTGGCATCCACCACGGCCCAATTTCTTTCGGACTGAGAAGTCGGCTTTCCTACTCTCAGGGCAATATGCACAAGTCTCCCCCAACCCCCAAAAGAGACATGCAATGTTGTGATTTGCCTGAAGATCCTGCAGTCCCGCCGTTAGGAAATCCTAATCCCTTTTGCAAAGCAGCCCAGCGAGTAATTGCCCGGCTGATCTCCTTTCAGATGCAAGAGGAGAAGGGTGGGCTGCTGCGGGTTTTCGTTTGCAAGCCTCCCCGCCGCTACGGAAAGCTGAAAGCGAAGGGCATTTCCCGTGCAGTAACGCACCACGGGGGAAATAACAGTGCAAGTTACGGTTCCCTTTTTTGTAACCGCCTTAATTTAAAATCGTCGGTGAGAATCGTTCCTGACTTTCTGACAATTCCGCTTCTCGAAATTTGGCAGATTTACGCTGGAAATATGCGGACGACCCCACAAGATGGCAGGGACGGCTTGTGTTATGTTTTTCTGGGCGACCGGACTTCTGCAATTCAAGCCCGACAGCACTTGTTTCCCATAGGAACGCGTTTCAGTTTCTCTTCTAGGGATCGTTAATCCGTTTCTGCAAGCGGAATCCGTTTGTGTCTTCATTTGCCTAACCTCGCATTTCCCCAAACGTTCCCCCCCTCCCCGCCTTTGCAGCCTTAAGGCCGTCTCGTCTTCTTTCTCCGTTTCCGTTTCGTATTTTTCCTCAATTAGGGAACCCGAGTAAAAAGTGGCCTGGGAAAGGAAATCCCACTTCATTCCCTTTCGTAACAAGCCGCGACGCTGCGCCGTCCAACGTGAGGCACGGACGGGGTTCGAACCCGCGATCTTCGGTTTACGAGACCGACGCCTTACCACTTGGCCACCGCGCCTGACGGGCTAGCAGCAGGGAAAAGCAGCCAGTGGAAGGAAGGTTCCGGATTCGCGGTTCCACGCGCCTCGTGTTCGGGATCCAATCTAAAGCAGGCCGACGTTCTTCTATTTTGTTTTTCTTCCTACCACCCCGGCCCCCTGTTTTGCAGTCCCAAATCCAAAAGGAGCAGCGCCCGGCGCCTTCCCCCGCGAACCAGCGCGGCGATTTTATTGCACAGCCAAGCAGAAGAAACACGAACGGCATGCCGCGTGCCCCAAGTGATTGCGATCCTCAGTTCACTCCGGTCCCTGGCCGCGCACCAGTCCCTCAAAGCCCCAATTGGCGCAGAAGCGAGTCCCGGGAACCTTTCTCGGTTTCTCCCGAGGATACGGAATTATCCTCCGAGGCGAAGGAGCCCTGGCGCCCTTCGCACCGCCGGATTTCCCACCGTGCAAAAGGCGATTTCTCGGGGATACCTGCCTCCGGCTTCCTCCGGCCGCTCGGAGTCGGCGTAGCGAGGCGGATTACAGTTTCAGGACCGGTGGAGGAGGACGAGGGGAAGCAGCCATTTTTAACCCCGCCATGCAATGGCGGGAGACGGGCTGCAGCGCCGGCTTGCAAGCGGGAGCGGCGAAATTGCTACGCTTGCACTTAACGGGAGCGACGCGCTTCCCTCACCGGGCAGGGCAGATTGATTTGAAAAAAGAAAAAAGAAAAGAAAGAACGCTGATCTTCGGTGAATCGTCGCTTCTAGAAGCCGAGCTGGGCTCACTTCAGACGAAATGGATTCTTCACACGGGAGTCCTGGCACAAAGACTATAAAAAAAGATGGCTTGATCTCTTCTCGTCACAGCCGCTGCTCGTTCTTTGCATTATCGCTTTGGGGAGACAGTAGATCTTCTTTGGATTTGCCACGTGCTTTATATGTTTGATTTGGGTTGCAGACTTCAATTTGCTTAATGGGCAGGAATTTCAAACATGAGCGCTGCCCTGGACACCGAGCATATGCAGAGTGCGTTTCCTTTCCCCTTTAGGGATTCCCAGTCAGTGCTAAATAAAGATTTGTTGTTGTGATTTCTTTCTCTTTTCCCCTTCCTCTCTCCCTTCTCAATTTATACTGGCCTTTTTATTTAGTTCCTTTATAAAATCTACTCAATTAAAAGCAGTCCTAAAGCATGTTTTGCAGTGGTTGTTTATTGGTTTTCTGAAGAAAATAGCTTGAACTTTTAACCTAAGTGACAAAACAGCATATCTGAACAGCTGCAAGCAAATCAGAATTTCTCTTTCCACACGCCAGATGGGTAGTTCAAAACAGTTCGTTTTCTCAAGAGTCCCTTCCCACTTTTAAAAGTTATGGAGGATCCTCAAAAATGTTGTTTGAATGGGTTATATCGATCAATATTTACCATATTAAGAATGGATCAGTTTGCTGCTGCCGCTGCTCAAGATTGTTGGATGGCATTTTAATGTATTATTTTTTCAACATAAGTTGGCAAATAATTTTGATTTCAAGGACCCCTGAAAAGATCTTGGAGAATTCTCAAGGGTCATAGGACCACATTTTAAGCAACATTGCACTAGAACTTGTGGAAAAAGCAGGCCTACTTTGGAAGAGATACCCTTATACTCAAGATTTTTATGTACAGTGATTGGAATATCCATGTTGACATCTAACAGCAAAGATTGCCACTTTGAATAATGAGCTGTCTCAAAACAGTTTGTATTTATTAAAGGTGACTGTGTTATTGAGTTGATGTCAAATCTTAGCACTACAGAGCACAATTGTGTGCCAGTTCTTAAAAATAGCAGATAATACCGTTTCTCTGAAAACACGACCCACCCCAATAAACCCAATCCCAATCCTAATTTTTGAAGGGTGAGCCTAATATTACCCGAAAATAAGCCCGGGGTTGGGATGGGCATGGCCAACACGAGTGGCAGCAAGGGAGGGGGGGCTTGCAGGGTCCTGGGATATGCTGAAGGCTCAGAGTGGAGCCATTTTTGCGAAAGGCAGAAAAATGGGGAGGGAGAGGGAGCTTGAGGAATGGATGACAGGCAGGAAAATTCCCCTCCCC